>CM019177.2:44247033-44507233 GCA_009739505.2 Apolygus lucorum | reverse complement strand
CCCCCACTCAACCAGCCGTCCCCACTACCATCTTCAGGCGGGGCGGAGGGGGGAGGACTCCACCTGAGCTCCCCGCCAACGACGGTCGCCTCATACCCAGTCCAGCAGCGTTCAAAGTCAGTGACAGAGAGTCCGCCCCATCCTGACAAATCTTCCTCCCGTACCCCCCCCCCCCCTTATTCGCCACGATCGCCACGACTTCGAGCTACCGATCGTCACGAAATCTTCAATCGCCACACCCAGCTTGGGATACCTCCGGGCCCGACAGTGAGTGTTGAACCTTTAACATAAATACATTGGCCAATTATTTATGCAACTGTGCTAGAGTAAGAGTAAAGAGACATTAGTAAAAACATTAGTAAATTTGAGAACATTGAGTAAATTTGAGAACATTGATAATTTGAGACTTTAGTAAATTGAAATTGAAACAAACTATAACAGATACTTACCTGATTTTTGGATTGATGACCTATGCTTGGAAACTGATAAATGAATTGGAAACTTGAATGTACTTTGATAAAACTGGAAATCATACTAGTAATTTTGTAATACGTTTGAAAGCCTTCAGCTCTAATCGCGCACACTTGTGGGAAGTCATCGCCGTTCCTAATTTCTAATAAATCCACCTGCTAGTTGTACTTTGTAGTTCTTCTTCTGAGTATACCTGGTTCAGTAAAAGGTTAGAGGAGAGTGCAACGACACCCCTCAATTGGTATTAGGTCCCTTCAGGACAACCGTCAGCCCCTCTGGCAAAAGGACACACTTGTGTACCTGTTTCACTTTATTTCGCCCTTCAGGCTTTCAAGTTTTGCTGTACGACGATCGCCACGCAGTCGCCGACGTCGCCACGCTTTGTCGCCACAGGTAAATATCATTTGCTACCATTTTAAATTCTAAGTGTTTTTTCGATATTTTATTTCAGCTAAATTAACTTCAAATCAAACCCCCGAACTCGTGTGCAAACGTTTGGTGCTCGTGTTCGTTGATTTTTATCAACCAACACGACCCCCCAAACGCCCATCACCGCTTGTTGGCTTCATTTAAATTCAGCTGCCATCAAGCGTGGGGCCAAAAGGCTTACAAAATTGGTGGCAGCAGTTTGGATTGCAATACCCTCTTGTCTTCCCAACTTGGTTCACCGTAAAAGGTGTATAAAGTTGTGGCGACACGCGGGATTGTTGTGAGTTCGCCTCACACGAATCCACACAAAAAATAGTAGGGTCTTGTTTCGCCACGAGTTATAAAAATTTAAAAGTAGAGTCTATCGAAAACACGAAAACTGACCAGGTATACAATTAGGTAGGATGTGCATCCGTTTATTGTATTCCTAGGAAAAGTGACGCAACGCAGCCTCTATATTTTTTGATCGCCATAATCGACACGAGAAGCTGATTTTCTCAATAGACCTAACTACTACCGACACACAACTGAACACACGCGTACAGATTTCCTTTTGCCTAAGTGGTAGTCCACATAAGTCGACACACCTCATCCTCAATACCTCTCAACCGACACGATGTCTTTAAATTTGTCGGGAGCTAGTGATAGGGGAGAAGGTACACACTCCTCCGCCGGCACAGAGGCTGTTGAAATTATGACACAAACGATGAGGGAGATGAACGTGCTCCTTCAACGTTACAATACGGCGACACACGAGGGTGAGAGAGGGGACATACCGCGCTCGGTATTCCTTGAACTCGAACCATGGGACCCCGACACACCAGGTGCACTCAGTGTAGTTTCATTTTTTGCGAATTTTGATCTAGTGACCGCGGGCCTAACCTCACAACAACGGTATCGGCTACTTCGCACCAAAGCACGCGGGATTGCCAAACAATTCCTCATCGATCGCGATGACGCAGTTGACGTGGATAACGTTTACGAAATCGTCCGTGAAGACATGTTGCGATGGTTCCAGAAAGAAAATCCGCAGCATGCCGCAGCATTACTGTGGACGGTTAAACGCAACACAACCGAAACGCTCCGTCAATTCGCCGATCGCGTGCGCGGGATAGCAAGATGTGCCGTCATGGAAGAGGGGACGCGCCTACGCCGCCACGAACGCAACGAATGGGTCGAAAAGAAGACAAAGGACGCCTTCATTCGCGGCGTCGGTAAGAACATGAGTGCCCTACTGATAACCAACCGACCACGAAATATTCAAGATGCGTTGAGTAAGGCAGAAGAACTTGAAGAGACCCTTGATGATACCACCGACATAGAGGAAAGATGGGACCTCGCGGCCGTCACGAACGACCGTCGATGTTATAGCTGCGGAAGCCACGATCATTTCGCAGCACGATGCCCTCGGAAAGATGACCATACACCACGACACAATCGCCACAAAGAAGAGGACTATCGCCGGGAGAAGCCAAGCGAGCCACGAACGTTGGAGAAGCCAAGCCCGCGCTATCCTTGTATGTTTTGTGCCGACCGCGCGCATTTCCCCGTGAATTGCCCATTTAGTCCGCAGAAGACCATTTTTTGCGACTTTTGTGGTATGAGGGAACACCTAGAGGCCGATTGTTATAAGAAGAAGCGTTTACTCCCTGTTTCGCAACCAATAGCGGCTCCCGCACACACGATGGAGATAGCTCGGTACAAGAAGCCCGCAGAAGAGGACCACATCCCCGCAGTTGAAGCCCCGATGTCACGCACCCTGAAAATTACCGTAGGTTTGGGCCCCGAGGAAAGAGACATGATTGTCGACACGGGCGCCGCACTTTCGGTTTTATCAACTCCCGTCAAGGGAATAAAATTGTACCCGACACGAGCTGTCGCGTGGGGCGCGGACGGGATGCCCTTGCATTTCTCGGGAGAACAACATCTCGTAACACGTATCGGTGGGTGCACGTTCGAGCATACTTTTTGGTGTTCGCACGTAAATGCGCCACACTCGATTTGTTGGGATTAGATGTGCTAGAAGAGTACCGATTACTTTCACCACGGGACCGAATATGAAGTACCACACACCGGAAGGGAAAATAAGACCTTTTACGCCCGTCGAGATGCTAGATGAGCCGTACAGTGTGGGTGTGGTGTTGCGGCCGGAGGGGCGGGAAACCGGGTTGCTTGATGATCGTATTCACAATCGCGACACAAGCACACCTCTCCCTAGTACCCTTTCGGCGGCAACAGCCACACTCAACGTCGTAGAACGCGACACCTCTGTTCTCGACACACGTACCGGCGCGACGAGCACACCTACGACCTCCGCTAACAACAGCAGCGGATCCGGTGGAATGAAATTTTGGAGTAGACATTTCCGAGGAGTCACCACACCAATCGACACACCCGCCGATTTGTACGATCATGCGACTCGCCACGAAAAATTGGATTCGGTTTCCGCACCGAACGAGGAGGAACGCGATACGGAAGAAGCCAGAAGAGTCCGTTTCGAGATACCGGGAGTAGTACGCGATGCAGAATGCGTCGCCACGCCGCTACCGACCTATCCACCCACGTTCCGGTACGAGTTCCGATACGTTTGACGATTCATCTCTTGATCGGTACATCGACGCGGCCGTTGATCGAGCGGTACGTGCCATCGACGAGTCCGCCGCCACAGTAAACCATCTGACCGCCACGACACCCGATTTATTTGTAAATAGGGTCGTCGACACACCATATCGGCACACCAACGCCACAAATGACACAGATATCGGCACACCAAATCGGCACACCGACACCATGATGAATGAGATCATCGGCACACCGATTCGGCATACCATCGCCACACCGGGGGTGGTTGTCGCCACACCAGATGTGGTCATCGCCACACCGAACACGGTCGTCGCCACACCCGATCGACACACGAATACCAATGTCGCCATGGTCGTCGCCACACCCGATATGGTCGTCGCCACACCAAATGAGCATACCATCGCCACATTCGACACGGTCCTCGCCACACCTGAAAATGAAAATGAAATTAAATTTTCGGAAATTTCAACAACCTCCCAGATTGAACCTGCAATTGATCAACATCTTGATATGATATTACGCGAGATGAACCCACCCGAGCGAAAACGCCCAAGAAACGATCCACCCATTGTTCAAAACGATGAAAAAGAGGGCGTGATTAATTCTCTTCAAGAAACGTCGGATGAGGAAGAATGGGGAGAAGTTCCGACCGATCAATGGGATCCGCCTTTACCACAATTTGAGACCGTCCTTGAACAAAAATTGCAACATTTAACTACGCCGGACGCTGAGCCAACGAAGGAATTGTTGAATACCTACCGGGACTTGTTTAAGCCACCGACGGGGGCGGGATGCAACCTCAACGTGTCCCACGAGATTATTCTCACCCAACCCTACCGTGACTCAACAAAAACCTTACCCCGTTCCTCACGCGCTCCGGGAGGTAGTCGAAACGCAGATCAAGGATATGTTGGAATCCGGAGTGATTAGCCCATCTACCAGCCCGTGGTGCGCGCCCGTCTTATTAGTAAAAAAGAAGACGCCGCCGGGGGAAAAGCAGCTTTGGAGATTTTGTACCGACTTTCGTCAATTGAACAAGATAACCAAAGGAGACGCTTACCCCCTCCCACGTTTGCAGGAGACGCTTGCAATGCTCGGACAATGTAAATGGTTCTCAACAATCGATCTCATCGCGGGTTACCATCAGATCCCGGTCCACGCTGACTCCAAAGAAAAAACTGCTTTTTCGGTCCTCGGAAGACACTTCCATTACGAGAAAATGCCCTTCGGGCTCAAAAACGCTCCCGCCACTGTTTCAGCGCGTAATGAACGACGCATTAGACGGAATTCTGGGAAATAATTGTCTTGTATATTTGGATGATGTAATTGTGTTCTCAGCCACACGTGAAGAACACCTTGAGAAACTCGCACAAGTTTTCAACCGATTGTCCGAGGCTCGACTTCAAGTCAACCTCGCGAAGTGCGAATTCCTCAAAAATGAAGTTCGCTTTTTGGGACATCGGATAACAACAGAAGGGATCCTCACTGAGCCGGAGAAGACAAAAGCGATCAAGGAATTCCCCGTACCGACCTCCGTAGTAAAACTTCAGTCCTTTTTAGGTCTCGCCAGTTTCTACCGACGGTTCATTCCGAACTTTTCGGAAATCGTGGTGCCCTTGACCGAGTTGTTGAAGAAAACCCAGCCTTTTGAGTGGACAACCCGACAACAAAGAGCGTTCGATGACCTCAAAGAAAAGTTGACCAGCGAACCCATACTCGCCTATCCTGACCTGACTAAACCGTTTATCCTCGCAACCGATGCATCCGGCTTCGCCTTGGGAGCCGTCCTCTCGCAAAGCTTTAATGGGGAAGAGAGGCCCGTGGCGTATGCGAGTCGCAAATTAAACCCGGCCGAAACCAGGTACTCGGTCACCGAACGTGAGCTCCTAGCGGTCGTTTGGGCGGTTCGACACTTCCAGGAATACCTCCTCGGACAGACCTTCGAACTCCAAACCGACCATATGGCCCTCACCGCCGCTATGCACCTCCGTGATCCGACTTCGCGCATCGGACGATGGGTACTCAGATTGGCAGAGTATGATTTCACACCCCGCTACCGACCAGGAACACAAATGGGTCATGCCGACGGATTGAGTCCGCGGAGACATAGCTGTAAGTCACTCTCGAGTTTCCGCGAGAGCTTATGATCGCCGCTCAAGACCTCGACAATTGGATCCAATCGATCACTTTAGACCGCCACAGAGAGGACCTACGCAAAACCAACGGCGTATGGGAGACACGCGTTCGATACGACGGACAGCATGAATGGGTGCCGCTCATTCCCTCCTCACTTCGGGAATGGCTCATCGATAGATGTCACAAAAATGAATGGGCCGGACATCCCGGAGCGGAGGTGACAGGAAAAGATAGTACGGAAACTCGGAACTTGGCCTGGGTTAGCTAAAGACGTTCGCGAAAACATACAGCGATGCGAAACGTGTTCACGACGCAACACCCCGCCCGGTCTCCGTAATCCAATCCAGAAACCTTTACTCCCCGAGCGCCCCGGACAAATCGTTGGAATTGATTTTGTCGGACCGATTGCGGGAGGAAAAACTACAAAATATCTGATGACGGTCATAGACCATTTCACAAAATATGCGGAAGCGTATATCACCACGGACTGCACCGCCACGACAGTAGCACGAAACCTCGCAAGAAAGTATATACCCACTCATGGCGTTCCGGAACGGTTGGTCTCGGACCGCGGAACCGCTTTTACGGCCGGATCAACCAGGGCGCTGTGTGATCAATGGGGTATCAGACAGATTTTCACAACGGCGTATCACCCCGAGAGCAACGGCGTCTGCGAGAGATTTCACCGTACCCTCGCCAATATCATCGCTAAAATCTCGAAAAGAACGAAGGATTGGGAGAGCATGTTACCCGTTGCACTCGCGGCTTACCGCGCAACCCCACACAAGAGCACAGGGTTCAGCCCGAACTTCTTGACCTTCGGACCGAGAACTCCGGTTGCCGAACGAATCGCTACAAAGTCTGAAACCACGTCCCGACGAACCCACCACACTGAAAAATCTGAGAATAGCCCGAGAAGCCACTCAACAGAGCCTTCATGAAGCGTGGCGAAAACGAAGCGACGCCATCAACAGCCGTCGAACGCTACGCTCATTCGAAGGCGGTGACGCCGTGTACCTCAAGGACATGCAAGCACCCCCAGGGGTTGTTAAGAAATTTTGGAGTCCCTGGAGCGGACCCTGGATAGTCGTGAAGAAGTATTCGGATGTAACGTACGAGATAAGAGACTTACCGGATATCCGCCGCCAGACTGTCCACATCAACCGTTTGAAGCCTGCATTCGAGTTAGGTGTTCCGGACGAAGTCTTCGTTGACCCCGAACGGATCAGACCCGACACGCATGGCGCCACGACATCGACACACCAGGAAGAGATGACACCTGAAACAGAAAGAGAGTTTATTGAAGAGTATGGATGGTCGACAACTGCAAAAACCACCACCATGATCCACCTATCACCAGCCAAAAAGGGAATTCATCGAGGACACCCCAAAACGAGGCATCGACCCGACTAAGTTCCCCTTCGGACACACAAAGGACGGCTGATGCGGATCACCAATTTGATCGCTACGCCGAACAAGAAACGCAAGAAGGAAGTACTCACCTCGGGAACGAGACGTTGCGGGACGAGATCGATCGCCACGACGATCGCCACGACGATCGCCACACCGACCGCCACAGCGACCGCCACACCGATCGCAACGAAAGTCGCCACGATGAACAACAACCAAGAAGTCCAGTGGAAATCCCAGTAGTCGACTTACCTGAACCATCCACCGTTTCCGAATCGTCCGCAGACGAGTTTGAAGAAGCTGAAGAAAATCCACCACCAAAGAAACCCCGTGGAGACGCCAATGAATCGACCTCTCGCTACCCGTTCCGAAAACGAGATGCTTCGATCGATTATCGACAACTCCACTTAGGGAAAAAGACTAACTAACTGACTAATAGGGAGACATGTACGAACATACACACACACATTAGGACATAACACGACACTTGGATCCTTCAGATCACAACATTACACTTGGATCCTTCAGATCACCACATTTCCCTTGGATCCTTCAGATCACAACATTACACTTGGATCCTTCAGATCAACCAAACCTTACCTCTGCCAGTTGTCCTGAATTATGGCCAGCTAGGAAAATTGAAGTAGATGAAGTACGTAGAATCTTGAAGTCACTTTTCCTAGATCAGGATGTCACAATAGGGTTTTTGTTTCCGATTGTTATAGGCTATGGCACAGCAGCAGGTGGAAGATTGGGTTTTAGAAGGAGGCCCAAAATCGCCCGACCCGGCAGTGCTCCTCATGAGGAAGCGAGTAGAGACGGCTAAGGAAAATCACAAGAAGCTCCCCGACGGATTCGTCCAGACCAAGGAACCGGTAGCCGATCCCTTCCCTTCCCTGGAGACCCTCACTAACTGCGTCCGTTTCACCATGTGCGGTGACACCCCCACGGTTCGAAATATCAACGGCAAGGCGGCTCTCCTGACCATCCTCGAGATTGTCGAAATGGGTGCCCACCTACCAACGAATCGCCCAAGAAAGAGACATCCTGGCCAAGCGACAGGAGATATGGCTGGGAAAGCAGCAGCTGCTCACGTTGGACCGCAATGCCGCCTGGGCAGAGGTGGAGCGGGTCAAAGCACAGGTGGTTGCTGAGCCACCTGCGGCAAGGACAGCAGCGTCTGAGGCGACCCCGCAGGCGTCCGCAGAGGCACCTGCGGCGAGGTCTGAAGAGCCTGCGGGGGAGTTGGCCCCCTCCCCTCACCAACCAACGTCTCCATCACCAGCCTTCAGCCCTCTCTCGCTCCCACCACCAGAGAGAGCGGCCTCCGTCCAAGCATCTCCGTTCGCGTCACTACCCACCTCACCCAGCCTTCCTCCACGAGCGGGCAGTAGAACTGGCATATTCGCGCCCTCGGATTCCTCAGCCTCCTACTCGCCATCTCCAGAACCGCTCCCAATATCGAGCAAGGAACCAAAGGCGTCGACATCCGCCCGGAAGCAGCCACCATCCAAGCATCCTCGCATCGTCCTGAAACTGAGCCGCAGGACAAAGACCACCTGCCCTGTCTGCATGAAGACCGTCGCCAAGCTCTTCAGTTTCCGCTGCCCGGCATGCAAAGAGTTCTGGCAGCGGCTGAAGAGCTATCACCGGCGTGGACAGCCACTTCCCACCTGCGACCAGGATCACTCCCGTCAGCAAAGACCAGCCAGCTGCAAAGGATGTCGCCGGCGCGCCTACGAGCTGGCCATTAAGAAGGCGCGCCCTCTCGCACCCCTGGAAATCCCCAGCGTCATCTCCGACGACGCTGGCTCCCAGGGAGGCGGGGGGTGTGAGCTCTCGCTCTCTGGGCCCAATTCCCAGTGAAGCGGGAGCTGGGCACCGCTAGCCCCCTTCGGTCAGTCTCGTAGGTGACGTCATCAGCTCAGGTGGAAAGCAAGACACTCGACGCCGAACGCCACCCCGCGCGTCCCTCCCCCCTCAGCTGGGAGGGACCCAACGGTCTCTCCCCCACTCAACCAGCCGTCCCCACTACCATCTTCAGGCGGGGCGGAGGGGGGAGGACTCCACCTGAGCTCCCCGCCAACGACGGTCGCCTCATACCCAGTCCAGCAGCGTTCAAAGTCAGTGACAGAGAGTCCGCCCCATCCTGACAAATCTTCCTCCCGTACCCCCCCCCCCCTTATTCGCCACGATCGCAACGTCTTCGAGCTACCGAATCGTCACGAAATCTTCCATCGCCACACCCAGCTTGAGGATACCTCCGGGCCCGACAGTGAGTGTTGAACCTTTAAACATAAATACATTGGCCAATTATTTATGCAACTGTGCTAGAGTAAGAGTAAAGAGACATTAGTAAATTTGAGAACATTAGTAAATTTGAGAACATTGAGTAAATTTGAGAACATTGAATAACTTTGAGACTTTGAGTAAATTGGAACATTGAAACATACTATAACAGATACTTACCTGATTTTTGGATTGATGACCTATGCTTGGAAATTGATAAACGAATTTGGAAACTTGAATGTACTTTGATAAAACTGGAAACATACTATATTTTTGTAATACGTTTGAAAGCCTTCAGCTCTAATCGCCACACTTGTGGGGAAGTCATTCGCCGTTCCTAATTTCTAATAAATCCACCTGCTAGTTGTACTTTGTAGTTCTTCTTCTGAGTATACCTGGTTCAGTAAAAGGTTAGAGGAGAGTGCAACGACACCCCTCAATTGGTATTAGGTCCCTTCAGGACAACCGTCAGCCCCTCTGGCAAAAGGACACACTTGTGTACCTGTTTCACTTTATTTCGCCCTTCAGGCTTTCAAGTTTTGCTGTACGACGATCGCCACGCAGTCGCCGACGTCGCCACGCTTTGTCGCCACAGGTAAATATCATTTGCTACCATTTTAAATTCTAAGTGTTTTTTCGATATTTTATTTCAGCTAAAATTAACTTCAAATCAAACCCCCCGAACTCGTGTGCAAACGTTTGGTGCTCGTGTTCGTTGATTTTTATCAACCAACACGACCCCCAAACGCCCATCACCGCTTGTTGGCTTCATTTTAAATTCAGCTGCCATCAAGCGTGGGGCCTAAAGGCTTACACTATTGAATTTTTAAAAATTTTTGAGACCACCCGGAGCTCTGTAGGACAAACCGTTCGGTCCCTACGAGTACTTGTAGGTTTTCGTTCGATAAAACAGAATCATGAGTGTGAATCGCAAAAGAGGTCTAATCTCCATTCAAATTTTATCGGACTAAAATGCGATCGCTGTTCATTTCTTCGATTTGTATACAGTTTTGCCTTCTGCGTAACCAGTAATCAAATTTCCATATGAAGCTTTATATTTTTCGAATCGAATGTGAAGCGTTTAGTTCTTTCTAATAAACTTGATTGTGAAGGTGTGAAGCCAGTATGGTGTGGTAGGTAGTACCTAGCTGGTAGGTAAAAAAAAGTTGGTAGGTAAAAAAAAACGCTGCAAATCATTGCTCAAAGGTTTATTATTTTCTGTATAGATCACCCTTCTGTATAGATCACTTGATCTCCATCAATAGCACCTACCACCATCTGTATTCTCCATTGACCCGCCCTCTCAAATTTCAGCTTCCTGCGTTCAACAGAAGAGAAAATGGCCTTGGAGCTCACTCAGCTGATCAGTGACCACTCATGCGCCTTCAGCATTCTCCATTGACCCGCCCTCTCAAATTTCAGGTTCCTGCGTTCAACAGGAGAGGAAATGGCCTTGGAGCTCACTCAGCTGATCAGTTACCACTCAGGCGCCTTCAGCATTCTCCTTTGACCCTGCCTCTAAAATTTCAGCTTCCTGCGTTCAACAGGAGAGGAAATGGCCTTGGAGCTCACTCAGCTGATCAGTGACCACTCATGCGCCTTCAGCATTCTCCATTGACCCGCCCTCTCAAATTTCAGGTTCCTGCGTCCAACAGGAGAGGAAATGGCCTTGGAGCTCACTCAGCTGATCAGTTACCACTCAGGCGCCTTCAGCAATCTCCATTGACCCTGCCTCTCAAATTTCAGGTTCCTGCGTTCAACAGGAGAGAAAATGGCCTTGGAGCTCACTCAGCTGATCAGTGACCACTCAGGCACCTTCAGCAATCTTCATTGACCCGCCCTCTAAAATTTCAGCTTCCTGCGTTCAACAGGAGAGGAAATGGCCTTGGAGCTCACTCAGCTGATCAGTGACCACTCAGGCGCCTTCAGCATTCTCAATTGACCCGCCCTCTCAAATTTCAGGTTCCTGCGTTCAACAGGAGAGGAAATGGCCTTGGAGCTCACTCAGCTGATCAGTGACCACTCAGGCGCCTTCAGTATTCTCCATTGACTTTTGATTATGGAAATTTGATTACTGGTTACGCAGGAGGCAAAACTGTATACAAATCGAAGAAATGAACAGCGATCGCATTTTAGTCAGAAAAAATTTGAATGGAGATTAGACCTCTTTTGCGATTCACACTCATGATTCTGTTTTATCGAAGGAAAACCTTCAAGTACTCGTAGGGACTGAACGGTTTGCCCTACAGAGCTCCGGGTGGTCTCAAAAATTTTTTAAAATTCAGTACTATTTAAAATTAGTGAAAAAACGATACCTTTATTTCGAGAGTTTTCGAGCTAGGGCACTCTTGAAAATTTCAACCCTTAATTTTCACCCCTTAGAAGTGACCTACATCAACCAAAAGCTTCGCGGCACAACTAGACCCCAAATGGAGCCCATATACCAAATTTCATCGAAATCGGTCCATGGTAACTAAGAAAAGTGCCGCGTACGGCGTACGGCGTACGGCGTACGGCGTACGGCGGACGGACGGAAATTTTTTTATTCGATTTTCGGATTCTACGTACCTTGAAACGTAAAACATCAAATTTTGAGGGGGGGTTAAAATTTTTTTTTTCTTGCTCGATTCCAAAGGCTTATTATTGAAAATAATAAACCAAAATGTTGGTGGGTAAAAAACGCTGCAAATCATTGCTCAAAGGCTCCTTCACTCTTCAGATCACTGATCAGCTGAGTGAGCTTCGAAGCCATTTTCAATCCTATTGAATGGAAGTGCTCTTCCAGGCGTCTCCAGCATTCGAGGAGATCTTCTTCACTCTTCAGATCACAGATCAGCTGAGTGAGCTCCAAAACCATTTTTACTCCTATTGAATGGAAGTGCTCTTCCAGGCGTCTCCAGCATCCGAGGAGATCTTCTCACTCTTCAGATCACTGATCAGCTGAGTGAGCTCCAAAACCATTCTTACTCCTATTGAATGGAAGTGCTCTTCCAGGCGTCTCCAACATCCAAGGAGATCTTCTTCACTCTTCAGATCACTGATCAGCTGAGTGAGCTCCGAAGCCATTTTCAATCCCATTGATCCTATCAGTCCGAAGGTGGTGATTTTCATAGGGAACCATCTAAATACTGATCTGTAACATCCCTGAAAAAATTTCATCAAAATCGGATGGAAAATGTGGAAGTTATGGCCGTCACAATGAAATTCACGTTTGCGCATGCCCAGTGGCTACTATCAGTCCGGAGATGATGATTTTCGTAGGGGACCGTCTACACACCAATTCGCACAATCCCTGAAAATTTCATAGAAATCGGACAATAACTTTGTATAGTTATGCGCGTTACAAGGAATTCATGACAGACACACAGGCAGACAGACACGGAACCAAAATTGTTCAGAAAGGTCTAAAACGTAAAACGCGAGTGAACATTTTGATTTTGGAGAACTTTTTTTTCATCCTTGAGAAGTAAAAACAAAGCTTCCGCTACCTTGGTAGACTCGGAAGCAAAAACGCATATTTTGTTGAACAATAATAATTATTGTCAACCAATTATTGATGAAATTATTTAATCAATTCAAAGCTCCCCTACCATTGGAAACAAAACAAGATTGATGATTGATTCCCATTGAAAAACATCGGTATTTCTAAATTGTCATGGTCCCGAAAGTGGAATAATCAGTGAAGGGATAGAAAGACGATGTCCTTACAGGGTACCTGATCGGGAACCCCAAAACCCGTTAGAAGCCCTCATAAATCGACTCATCTTTTTCCTTCCGTATTCCAGTATTGCGGCGGCCTTGACTCGTGGCATTTTTTTCTCTCGCTCTTTCTGCGGGTGCGTGTTCTCTAATCTGACCTTGGCGAGAGCCCACACGTGCATCAAATTATGAACTCCGGACGGCCCGAGATCGAATTATCACAATCTAGTAGGAGGTGGCCCAACCCGAGCAGTTATACCATCGGGATGACTACCTCGGCCTACTGCTTCAGAGATCTCCTTATCTCTCGCCCACATTTCGACTGATATTTCCAATTTTTTTGGATCGATGTTTCGATTTAATAGAAAAAATATCCTTTAATTCTGATACCCTGAGTCATTCCTATCATCAATGGAGAAAATAAAAAGGTTCTTTCATTATGAATAAAATTGAGGTTAACGTCAAAAGTAGAGTACACACATACTTTTGAAGGTCTGTGTACCTAATTTTAGCCGAATGTGTTAATGTTGTTCAGTTGATATTGAAATGTTTCTTAATATTTCAAATTTCGCTTATTATTACCCACGTATCACGTAGGTACAATTTGTTCCAGAGTCTACCAAGGTAGCGGAATCTTTATTTTCACTTTTCAAGGTTGAAAGAAAAAATTTACCAGAATCAAAATTTCCACTCGCGTTTCACGTTTCAGACGTTCCTGAACAATTTCGGTTCCGTGTCTGTGTGTCTGTCATGAAATCCTTGCCACAGCCATAACTTCTACATTCCTCATCCGAATTCGATGAAATTTTAAGGGATTGTGAGGGTTAGCGTGTAGATGGTCTCCTATGAAAATCAATATCGCTGGACTGATAGTAGTTGCTGCGCATGCGCAAACGTGAGATCCTTGCCACAGCCATATCTTTTACAATTCTCACCTGATTTTGATGAAATTTTCAGGGGTTGTTTGGGTTGGCGTGTACATGGTTTCCTACAAAAATCATCACCTCCAGACTGATAGTACCCACTGCGCATGCGCAAACGTGAATTCATTGTAACAGCCATAACTTCGACACTTTTCATCCGATTTCGATGATTTTTCAGGAATTATGCGGATTAGGTTGTAGATGGTTCCCAATGAGGAAGTCAGCTGTGGCCGAGCGAGGTACGGCATGTGTCGGATCATCTATACAATCGGGTTATGGATACGAGGACGTTTTTCTTGCGGCTCAATTTTCCCTGCAAGAGATTGAAATCTTCTTCGGAAATACGGCAGAAGTTCTTAAACTTCTTGAACCTTCATCCTTTGCCCAATCAGCCAACTTGTCTGAGCCATCATAGCTTTAAGTAGTATCTATTTGGGTAATTTCATAAGGGTTCCTCAGTTGAATAATTTAGAGATTATTTTGTACATACCGTGTCCTGCTCCTGTTCAGGGACAACATCCACCGTCTTCTTCTCTTTTGTTTCCTTTTCTTTTCCTTCTTCCTTTTTTGAAGAAGAAGAATCCCTCCCAATACCACAAATGCGGCCGCCTTCCTGATCACTATGACGCTTAAAACTGAACTGAAAAAACTGTTCGGCGAATATTTTCGAGTGCTCGGTAAATGTTTGGGGTTTGTCAAATACCGAATGTGTGGCAGGGCCGCGTTTTGATAGCCTTTCTTCAATTTGAATAACGGTGATTCCTTGAGATTAGATATACGAAAAAGAATCCGAATTTTCGGGAAGAGAAGAAATGTCATTCAAAATCATAATTTTCTTCCTTAAAATTTTAATATTTTATTCGATTCCTCATACTTGTTGTTGGTGGACAGTCTTTGTTACGTACCAAATTACCAACTTTGCTTGATAAGTCTCTTCAGAATTTTGCCGCCAATATTTCGTTATTACGTAGCCCTTTATTTATCTACCTCTAACATTGATTGAAAGAACAACGACTCTAAGGGTTGTTGCTAAATAAGGAATTTCCGGTGCCTGGTTGAGGTAGAGAGTTGGATCTGATTGTGAAGGAGTGGATGATCCATTCTAGTAACGGAAAAGAGCTCGTATGTATTGATTTTGCAATTTTTAGTGTTCGATCGGTTTTGGTTCCATCTCTGACTTTCGTCTATCTGTCCAAGTTGAACTTATTTTTTCAGGCATCATACAAAAACGCCAGCCAAGTGGGTGTGGCACATTGCTTCCACGTATCCACGACCCGATTGTATAGATGATCCGATGCTTATTGTTTGATCTGAAAAAAAATCAATCTCTAAATACCTTGCACTACCCTCATAGGGGAGTCTACACGTCACAGTCTCTGAATATTGTTGGAAAATGTAGAAGTTATGGCTGCAACAAGGAAATAAACTTTTGCGTATATGCAGTGGCTACTATTAGTCTGGGAACGATGATTTTCATTGGGGACCATCTACACGCCAACCCGCAAAATCCCCGAAATTTTCATTGAAATCGGATGAGAAATGTAGAAGTTATGGCTGTGACAAGGGTTTCATGACAGACAGACAAGGAACCAAAATTGTTCAGGAAGGTCTGAAACGTAAAACGCGAGTGGAAATTTTGATTTTGGAGAACTTCTTTTTTTCAACCTTGAAAACTTAAAACATAGCTTTCGCTGCCTTGGTAGACTCGGAAGCAATTTTGTTGTTATTGGAATTTGCAGGGAGTGTCCCTGACAGTCCCTGGACAATTCCTTATGACTTTCATTGCTGTTAGACTGATCTTGGATTCTTCACGGATGAAATCACGAAATTTCATTGGTCACATTCTTTAGTAGTACAAAACTGATGAAATTTAGGGTATTTGGGCGTAGGTTCTTGAACGATTGCATAAAACTGGCAGATTTGGAAATGTTGAGGCAATATGAGGATTAAACCGTTAATGGTCCCTTGTATTTTTCATCGTTGTTACAACAAAGCAATGATGAGATCAAGAAAACATTAAAAAACGGGACAAAATAGTACACAACGGTTTATTATTTTTCTGTCAAGACCACCCTTCTGGAAAGAACACGGCTTCTCTATCACTACCGACCAACCTATTATCGCACAACGTTAATATTAATTTATTTTGATAGAAGGTCCTACATGCCAATAAAACGTCATTAACCCAAAGTTGTGAATACCTTTATTACGAATATTTTATGCTCGAATAATAAATAAATGACACATTCATAAATAATATTGTAATGGAATGATTCTTGCGGTTCGTGAAAAGTTTGGCTTTTGAGTCAGTTGATTTCGGATGACTGACCCTCACAATAATAATGCACATTATTTTCGACTTTTTCTTCAAACACAATTTCACGTTAATAATGCAAATTACTCTGATTCAAGCTTTAAATAAATGAGAATTGCAACTTTGTTAAATTCTGTTTTTACGATAGAAGATAACCTCTTTCGTCGACCTTTGGCAATCGAAAGGTCGCCATTCATAGCCCATTTACTGTTTTGGTGAAACACCGACGGACCTTCAGATTTTACACAGATATGCACGCGTCGAGTTTGAGAAGGATAGGCGCTACGTAGAGCTCAACCTTGACTATTTCGCGATATTATTATTGGGGATTAGCAGGTCTCACGACTCGGTTTGATGTCAAAAGAGGAGTCTCTCATTCCAAATAGAAGAGAGAACCTAAATAATGAATTTATCTGTATCCAGTAAGAATCAGTATTTTTTAAATAATAGTAGGTAGAACTAATTAACCAATTATTACAAACAACAGTATCAATAATTACAAGAAAAAATCAAAAATACGAGTACCACAGGCCCTAGATGAATAAAGAATGCGTGAAAGTTGCAGTGTTTTTTTTGAAATCTGTTTATTATTTCAATTGTATACAATACATCTAGTAATTTCTCTTTAATATGTTGTACTAAACGCAGTTCTGTGGTTCTTAGATCACTACCTATTTTTACAACACATTACACACTTCTCTTGTAGTGGTTGGTGACAAGGTCCAAGGGCTTGGTCCTCTTCAATCGTCGTATGTCCCGGATGTTGTCCAGCAGATTCAGTACTTCGAGGTTTGGATGTTTGTGGAGCCGAATTTCGTGGTCCACAGCTCTTCTTCTTATGACCTCATTCACCATTTCAACTTTTAGGTCGCGGTGGAGTCATTTGTTCGGCCGTTTACTTTTTTTTTTTTTTTTTACTTTTGTGGTGGTGGCCATATTGGTAGAAGACCATCTGTGAGGTCTTACCGGGTACCAAAGGAAGGGGTTAAATCGGGTACCCGGTATGACCCCATCATCAACTCAATGAATGCCCTTCTTTTAGGTTTCATTATTTCAACCGACGACATCGACGATGACAATGCTGATTCCTGCGTGCACTGCAACCAGCACATCTCTGAAATGGCCCTGGGTGACAGTTGGTCAATTTGCTCCGTTTGCAGCGAAACAGCACAAAAACAGCTGCTCTGGATTCGACCCCGACGAAGGCAAACCGTTGTTTGCGCCTTCTGCACTGAACTAACTAATTGGCACTAAAGCCCAGGGTGAGCCTTGGCCTCCACTAAGACACCTCTCCAGATTGTCCGATCCTGTGCCGTTCATAGCACCCAAGTCGTGCTGTGTCCTCCTCTAAGTTGTCACTCCATCTCTGCCTCGGTCTTCCTCTCCTTCTTGTACCATTTGGTCTGGAGAGCAGCAGCTGTTTGCATGGGTCGACGTCATCCATTCGGAGAACATGTCCAGCCCATCTCAACCGTCCCAGCTTCACGAACTTTACTACATCGTAATCTTCGTACAGCTGGTACAGTTCTTCATTTTTTCGGCGTCTCCATTGTCCATGGTCAAACAGTGGGCCCAGGATTCTCCGAAGGATCTTCCTCTCAAAAACCCTGAGCACACTCTCAGACTGCTTTGTCATCACCCATTTTTCTGACCCATAGGTTAGTACAGGGCGAAGCAGTACTTTGTACAGCGTTATTTTAGTTTTTCTGGAGAGGGCTCGAGACTTGAGGTGTGGCAACAGTCCAAAGTAGCACCGGTTGGCAGAAAGAATTCTAGCATTGATTTCGGTTGGGCAATCATTGCATTCATGTACAGTAGAGCCAAGGTAAGTGAAAGTTTCCACCCTTTCAAATTGGTACGGTCCAGTGAGAATGTTTGGTGTCCGAATTTCATTCAAGTTTCTATTGGAAACCATATACTTTGTTTTTCCTTGGTTGACGGTGAGCCCCATATTTGCTGCTGCCAACATAATTGAGCTGAAAGCACTTTCCACAAATTCATATGAAGTGATTTTTTGTCACATTTCCCCAAATTTTAAGTATTTAATTCCTCATTTTTTGATGATTTTTACATAATAGAATTTTCTTTGGTCATATTTTTGACTTTTATTAGAGGTACCCGGTTTTACCCACCCCTTCCTCAAAAATTGCAGTTTTGGGATTTCGTAAGAAATTTGAATTTTGGAAAAAGTTAGACCGAATTTCTTCATATCCGGAACAGGAATCAATAGTCTAGTTGTGTACAATTACTACCAGTTCATATTTGGCAAAATAAGAATTGCAGGAGAGTCAAAATAATGAAAACATATTATAGTCCCTATTATAGCCCTTCTCCTAATAAACCTTTGGAACCGAGCAAGACACATTTTTACCCCCGACCAAGAAAAAATTTGATAGTTTACGTTTCAAGGTACCTACGTAAAATTCGAAAATCGAATAAAAAAAAACATTCATCTGTCCGCAAACTGTCCTCAGTTACCATGGACGGATTTTTATTTAATTAGGGTATGCGAAGGGGTGATCTATAAAGTAAAATGATTAACCTTTGTGTAATAGTTTGTAGCGACCAAAAAAGGTTATCATGGTCCCTTTTTTGATTTTAATCCCTCCAGAGAGATGAAGCGGAGACTTAATGGAATATTGATGCAGTGGTTCCCACATCCTGAGGTTTCCAATACAACCTACACCCTCCCATCACCCCAAAAACATGTTTTTAGGGTTTATCGTGGATATTACCATCATAATCTTAGTAATATATGGTTGGTATATTCGGATTCAGAACTCTTTCAAGTAATTTCTGCGGGCCAAGCGGCAAGGCAGAATACAATATGTTGGTTGACATTCGCAAACAAACAAGTATGTTAGTTTGGCAGTAGGAAGTACAGGAACTGTGATCAAGTGAGATATCATCCGACTAGGCTTTTGGAAGATCCGATGTCCACACTGGTTTTCAAACATCCACTCTTGAAGTTCCAGACTCTGTTTTCAAGGGGAAAATTGCTTGCTTCCATCTGCTGCTCTTCTCCATTCCTGCATTGTCAGATTGGCAGACAAAATCATTTTGTCTCTCGCTTCTATCACAATAATTAGCTGTTTTTTTTTGTAGTAAAACTCGTAACATGTGACGCGGGTACCAGCAAAATTTGAAGAACTTTGATGTTGTTTATATAAGGTTTCTGTTGGTACATGCGATTCTGAGACGAGAAAATGTTCTCCATTGCACGAAGGAAGAAAGGTGGATCTGGATCAGGAAAACAGTAGAGTGAGATGATTTATCACCTCAGTAACAACAAGCTATAGAGTCATAACGAGGGAGGTAGAACAGATTCGCGAGATTGGTTCCTGCTTAGCTAAATATTCAATGGATTGATTGGAGTAACATGGCTGGTGTGAGAACGACAGGCTCGGCAGCTCGTCGTCGGTCACCCACTGCCTACTGAATCATGCATTCCGACCCTTCGCCACCCGATTTCTATTCACCTTTGAATATTTAAAGTTCTTCGGCGGTGCATTCGTAATTTCGAAAATGAAGGTAAATTAGGTCGAAAGGACGCGAGGGAAATATTTATTGCATTCCCTGATTATAACAACTATTGAAAGACTAAATTAATAGGAGACCTGTAACAATTAAAATGTCCAACATTGATTTATTTGGGGTCTACTATCAATTTTTTATTAATGCTTTATTATTACTATTTGCAATTTATATTTATTATTATAAATTTTTTCATTATTATCAAAAAAATTATATTTATTTGCCATGATTTATAGCGGATTTTTAAAGAAGTCTTCAAAGCTAAGGCGAAGAAAATATGAATATTAGCTATATGATAGAGTGCCTTGTGGGTGAGGCACATAGCACGTATCGTTAAAATTATACGATCAACCTCTTCGATAGGTAAACATTTTTTCTCTTAGTCACCTTGAACTCATAGTGCCCACACGTAAATTGTTATTTCTTTCCTATTTCCTGTATATTTTAGCAACAAACTGTATGCACAGGGCATGTTTTGAAGAAAGATCTTCTACTCGCCTCCACGAACTCATAACCGAGTCAGCTATTGCATTTTTGGATATAACGAATATGCGCTGTGTAATTATAATATACTGTTTTGGAAACTTTTTTCAGAAATTTGGAGCTGAATTCGATTATACCTGCCATATATTACTAAGATTATGATGGTAACATCCACGATAAACCCTAAAAGATGTTTTTGGGAGTTCGGAGGTTGTAGGTTTTATTGGAAACCCCAGGATGTGGGAACCACTGCATCAATATTCCATTAAGTCTCCGCTTCATCTCTCTGGAGGGATTAAAATCAAAGAAGGGTCCAGGATAAACTTTTTTGGTCGCTAAAATTATTATACAATGGTTAATTATTTTACTTTATAGATCACCTCTTCTCACACCCCAATTACATCAAAATCGGTACATGGTAACTAAGGAAAGTACCCGTTATAAGTAATATTAATTCCAAAGATTTATTATTGGAAATAATAAACCAAAATTGAGACTCATAGATAATCTAACGTGTTGAAGTTGAACCACAGTTTCATCGTCGACCCAAAGTTTCACACACTACTTGGATTCCTCATTACTTTAACTGCAGTTTGATTTGTCAATATTTTATTATATGAAAACCTTATACAGGTACCTAGTTGGGGGGAATGCGCGTAGACTATGAGATATTATACGGCTGTGTCTAGAGAGTGATGGATATCAGAAAACAGTGGAGCAAGTTGAAGGGCGACGTCTTGAATACATGGCGGTGTGGTAAGGCGGACAGGGAGACTGAGTGACGGTAGATGATGATTGCTGTGGGCTTCCAGGCTCAGCTGAGGACCAGACACCCGCCAGACGAACCATTTGTCAGCCGCCCCTTCCTCAATACCTCATCACTCCATCAGTCATCCTTCCTTTCTTTCGCTCGGGAGAAAAACATGTTTCCCTTCTGAATTTTTGGTGGGTAAGATATAGACGTTCGGTATGTCAATGGAGGAAGACAAATTGAAGGAAATTACGTGGTCAAATCAGTAATACCTTCCTACAGTTATTATTCAGTTAGGTTTGTTGTACTAGTCGGCTGCTGCACTATTACATTATTTTACGAACTTAGTAATGTTTTATCCAGGTTTTCCCCTTTAAAATTTGATTAAAGTTGGGTTTACGACTCTTTTTATAAGTAATTGCTTTTGTAATTGCTGCGCTTATCCTCATATTATGCCTCTGGCATTATCTCCTCATTTTTTGGATGGTATACATCAAAAAAATGGTCAGAGTTTCATCTCAATCCTTCGGTTTCCTTGGTTAATTACTTCGAATAATAAAACTGTGGAATCGAGCAGAAGCAACTATTGTAACCACCCTCAACATTTGTACGGTTCAAGGTATAATCCATATGGGGTGTTTTTCTCAGTTACAGAGAACCAAAATTGATTAAATTCAGTATAATGGCTCCATTTGTGCTCCGAAGCTTTTGGCTATTTCAGTCACTTCTAAAAGAGCACAAAAAGAAACATAATTTTAAAATAATTCGAAAACTTTCATTTTAGTGGTATTGTTTTTTCATTATTTAAAATAGTAGGAAATAATTTTTTTATAATCGATTGAGATCATCCAGAGCTCTCCGTAAGCTTGCTATAAGAACTAAGGGGACTTTATAAGGGTTGGAGGACCAATAATAACGACAGTTTTTATAGTCTCTACCTTTGGAACGTCTCTTCAGATTCGAGGCTCGCATGCCGCTAGAAATGTTAAGGTGGATAATGGTGAGGGGGGGGGGGGGTCAGTATTTCTTGCCTAAAGTAATAGATAAATTACATCGAGTGAAACAGTTTTATTGCTTACCAACTGGTATTAATTGGCCTAATGCTTATCCAATGGGACGTCCCCTGAAATGCATGCATTATTAAACAGTATGTTTTATGATGAACTTACCGTTCATTGTTATCAAAAGAGTTTACTTATCATGAAAAATGAAACTGTTCAGTCAATTGCGAGCTTCGACAGGAACGTTCTTCAAGCAAAATAGAACCAGAGTGATTCAGTGAAGCGAGGGGTGGGGTGTGAAATCCAGACACTCGGTAGACGGGATCATTTATCACCGTCACCCCCCACCTGCCTCGGAGATCATTGCTCTCCCGCCCTCATCAAACCAGCAGGATGAATTCTCTGAAGTAGTTCACGACCCTCAACTACCTGCTGGCTTCTCTACTTAACTAGTCATTACTCATACCCACGGGACATGTTTCGTAATAAAGGCATTTCCAGCTCATAAACCAAGATTTCTTTTAAGCCAAAAGTCGTAAATCAGTCTATAAATACGATTTCGAATAAAATCATATTTTCCCTCCATTTTAATAAACACTTTGAGCTCATTAAAAATAATATTCCAGAGTAAATTAAATACAATTTATTCTGAAATATTATTTTTAGTGAATCCACATTTTTTATGAAACAGCTTTAGCCAAAATCAAATTTCAAGACATTGTTTTACTTACTACCTCTGTTCCATCATTGCTCTCGTAGGGTCATTAATTACCTGCATATCTACCCGATTATACACTACCCTACTATAAGGAAGAAGAGAAAATAATATTTTCTTGAAAAAATAGAAAATTATTTTCTAGAGAAAATAATATTATGTAATACAAATTGTATAGATGATCCGATGTGTAGTATGTAGTTATTCTCAAAACATCAATCTCTAAATAAATCGCTTCACATCAACTTTACAACCGAAAAATTCCAGTCATGGATTTTGAGATCAATTCAAATAAAATACCCCATACCGATGCAGTTAAATATTTGGGTATGACCCTCGACTCCAAATTAAACTGGAAGAAAACATGTGGAAAAGAAAAAAGAGGGAATTGAAATCAAATTCAGAAAGATGTATTGGTTGATGGGAAGGAATTCTCGTCTCTCTCTCCACAATAAACTGCTTATTTATAAGTAGATCCTTCGCCCTATCTGGACCTATGGAATTCAGTCATGGGGCTGTGCCAAAAAATCAAACATTAACAAAATCCTAACCTCCCAAAATAAAATACTGAGAAGTATAGTGCGTGCATCTTGGTACATGAAGAATGATGATATTCATCGAGACTTGGGGATGGAAACAGTCCACGAAATTATCGCAAAGTACTCAAGGAGGCACGAACAACGCCTCCACAATCATGAGAACCTGGAAATGCATTACGTTGTGGACAACGAAGATGAACTCAGGCGACTCAAGCAAAAAAAAAACACTGGACAGTGTTGTTAAGGTGCAGTTATAGCTCAGTGTTGAAGATACTGTTGTGAGAAGGGACTGCGTTTTACTGTAAATGGGCTCTCAAGGAGTGTACAAATTATATGTAATATTGCTAGATGGATTGTATTTAATATTCAGTTGCAATAGTAAATCACGTTAAAAAAAAATCTCAAAGTACCTTAGATAGGGGATCTCCGTTGATAGGGGATCAACGCCCCAATCCGCAGGAACCTTGAAAATTTCGTTGAATTCAGATGAGAAATGTAGAAGTTATGGCAGTTAAAAGGAATTCACGTTTGCGCATGCGCAGTGGGTACTATCAGTCTGGGGGTAATGATTTTCATAGGGAACCGTTTGCACGCTAATTAGAACAATGCTACGGAATTTCATCAAATTCTGATGAACAATGTTGTTATTGTAGATGTTACAAGAATTTTACGTTTGCGCATGCTCAGAGGATACTGTCAATTTGACCGTGATTTCCATTGGGGACCAGTAAGTTTCAGTACGTACCTGTTTTATTATTGTAAAACGCTGAAGACGTTTTTGAATAAAAACGAAAGCGCTCGTATTTGAAGAAGAAGAGAATTGGCACCTTTTCGCTTCACCTTCAACCCAAAATATTGATCAACCCACTGCCAAACTCACAATAAATTTACAAGTCGAAAATAAAAAGTTGCGATTCCTAACCCCTTCATAGACTTCATAATAGAGAACCGGTTTTTCTTGTTCCAAAAATCTCAAGGTGATCACGACTGTTCATCTCAGAATCATCAAACATCCCTGCCTACTACCGAAAGTTGCCTATCGAGGATTTGAAGAAGTTGTACAGTACATTCCTGATGCATACGAGAATTTCAACATTTGGCCAACTACCTACCATGAGCTATGGAGCCCCGTGGGATTCTGAACTCTGTTAATTTTCTCGTGCAGAAGCTACAATATGGTTTTGTAACTTTTTCTTCCCATCCGAGAGCGAAATATACATTGCAAAAAATTAGTAAATATTCACATTTTTTAAGATTTTTTTTTCCATTGACAACATTACTTTATTGTTTTACCGGGCACAAGAATGGGTTAAAAAGTCCAAAATACCAAATTTATATCCGAGAGAACATTCACTAAAAGATGAAATAATGTATGATCCTTAACTAATCATCATAATCGTTGCACTAAGTTTTGTATGCATCTCCAGTAAAATTTGAAAAATTGGGTACGGTCCTTCTTCAGATGACCGATTGGTTGGCGGGAAAATTGGTCCGACGGGAGTGCTTTTTAACTCCAGGAAATTCTCAGGCCTGCAGAAAGTATAAACTGTATGGTGGATGCATCAGATGCATTCAGATTCTGAATTGTGGCATCTTGCATAACTTTTTGTGATGACAAAGCTCTACTATCTGATTTCGTCAACAATGTGGATTCCTGTAGGCAGTGAGTAAGTGGGTCCGAATCGAGCTTGGGAAGAATGGTCTATTTAAGAAGTGTTTCCAGAATGGGGGATGCGCCTGATTTTTTTTACAATTTTTAATCCAAAGTAGACCTCGTTCTGAGAATTTTGACACCAGCCGTTCTCTTTTTGAATGAGTAGATATTTTTCTATGATTTTTCAAAGTTCCGAATGTTTGTGACGTCACGCGCCCTTCCCGCCTAAGCGGGATTCCCAGCTCACTGTGACGTCATGAACATTGGTAAACATTAAAAAATCATAGAAAAAGGTCTTCTCACGCTAGAAGGTCGCGGAAGGTGTCAAAATTTTCAGAATGAGGTCAAGTTTAGATTAAAAATAACAATTAACAGTTTTTCGGACTCATGCGCACACTTCATTGGTATATAGGATAATCTTTAGGTACCAACATCTTTATGGGTTCAAAACATAGTTTTTGATGATTTTTATCATAGCTATCTTGCACCAATCATTCCCCGTTTTCGCCACCTTGGACTGAGAAGTGACGTAACTCGAATAGCTTTTTGTAGCTCTGCAACCTTTTTTCTTAAACCCAATTTACCCTTTTTCTTATTCAGTGGAGTTGAAGCATCGTAACGATATAATTTATTCTGGGTCAACATGCACTATTCAATTATTCTCTCCACATTCATTGATTTCCTTTGTAACAAGCCCTATCGCCCGATCTGGACGGCTTCTCTTCATGTCTTCCCCACCCTCACTCTTGCTGCCTTCCAAAAAGGTTGAGAAATCCAGCTATTTACAGTTGCAGCTCTGCACCCTAATCCGAAAACCGCTGGCTGAAGTAAACTATTGGAGAAGAGCCAGCGTTGGATGGCCAATCTTGATAAAAGGGAGACCCTTGGGTGCCCCGATCCTTGCAGACATTTTAATTGAGATTTGCTGGAGCGGTTCAAACTCCCGGGGTGCATGATAAGCTTACTCTCACCATGAACTAAGTGGGAAAAACACCCTCACAGGTCTTAACTTCGATCGGGTTATCTTGAAAGGTGAAGCAAACATCAGGGGATCATCATGATTTCACCTAAAAGACCTTAACGATTGGTGATTTAGGAGCAAGTATTAGAAACTTCCAAGTGACTTACTGATAATAATGAACGTTTATACCTAAATTATACGTGTACATGGTAGTACTGGTGATAATATTTGAAGGGTCCAGAGGAAAAACCGTCTGACTCCCAAAGATCCGATTTCGAGAAACATTACGGTTGATGTTTCAAAGTCACTAAAAATTGTGGAAATTATAATTAAAAACACAAACAAAATTCATAATTGTTCAAAAACATTATGTTAATTAGATTCATTTTATGAGTAAGTTGAGAATTACATTTTGAAATTGAGTAAATTACGGAAATTCAAAAAATTGGGGACTAAGAAACTCCATCATCTCATCAGGAGGATTGATTCTCCATCAGAAATAAAAGATTTGTAGAAATCTCCGCTCCTGGGCTGAACCTACCTGGAATTTCGATGTAGAAAACAGATCTGTGCCTTTTGGTTATCGGCATTTGCTCGTAATTTTTTTGAAATCGGGTTTCACGGTTGACTTGAAACATTTTCTAAAACGCTGCAAATTATTACACATGGTTTATTATTTTCTATATTGATCACTCGTCTGCAAAGCCACCAACCATCCAACATGAAGAAAAACATCGATCGCATTTCGGTCAGCTAAAATTTGAACTTTGCAATTCACACTCGTGTTTCTGATTTATCGTACCTACGTCCAACCCTTAAATCTCGTAGGGAGCGAACAGTTTGTCCTACAGGGCTCCGCGTGGTCTCAAAAAATCCTAAAAATTCTATACTATCTTAAATTGATGGAAAAACAATACCTTTATATCAAAAATTTTTTTTAGTTAGGGCGTTTTCAAAATTTCAAAATTGATTTTGGAACCCTTAGAAGTGACCTACATCAACCAAAATCTTCGGGGCACAACTAGACTCTAAATGGAGCCTACATACCCAATTTCATCAAAATTGGTAAATGTTAAATGGGGAAAGTGCCGCGTACGGGGGACGGCGGACGGACGGCCACATTGTTATTAATTTTTTGTTATTAATTTTTTTGGATTCTACGTACCTTGAAACGTAAACCAACAAATTTTGAGGGGGTGTTTAAAATTTTTTTTTCTTGGTCGATTCCAAAGGTTCATTATTGAAAATAATAAACCAAAACCACAAGCCAAGAAACAAAATGTATGTAAATTCTGTGAAACACGGGAAGATGGAGGATCAGAGCGCTCCAAGTGGTGGTGTAGGTAGGCGGTTCCTTACTAGGTACATTGATCTACCTACTCTAATCTAACTACATTGATTCAATAATACTGGGTATGTTTTACATGTATTTTTTTGTTTACATGAATCGAAACTACTCATTAAAAACCACAGGAGTGCATCATCAATTCGAAATGCGAAAAATGTAGAATGCACCCTTTTCGCCAGCACCCTTCATTTACTACGACAAATCAGAGTTGAAAGGTGTCTGGTTTGTTTGTAGCGATTGACTCGTAAATCAATGTAGTAATAAGACCAACGAAACACTCACTGGTAACTCACCACCTTTTGAACAAGAGCTGCAGAGGTTTGAGCCCTGGATTTGATAGGTTACAGGCACAAAGGATTTGATATCCTATCCCAGCCGGAGCCATTCACATCTGTCAGAACAAAACGCTCACTCCCCTGACGAGGGGGGAACCCAAACTCCAAAGAAGCAAAGAACCTTGACAGACTTGGTTAGTTTACACAATCACAAGAGCATGTCTACATTTCTCGAGGTTTTTTTTCTCACAACAACATGCATAATAATTTTGGTAGCGATTCATAGATCGGTGACTTTTTTGGAATGGGTTAACGTTCAGTTGTGGATTTAACCAGGTGGCGTCCCTTTGGACGCTCAATTCCAACCAGTTAGCAATAAAGTTAGTTAGTTTCTTATTATGAAAACTCGGCTGATCGGCTTGAGCGAGTCCAGCGTAGGTTTTTGAGGTATGTTTCATTCAAAATGGGAACTCCTTGGCCCGAATTTGACAGCAACATCATGTTGCACGTATGTGGACTACAATTATTGGAGACCCGCCGTCGCACCAATGATGCTATTTTTCCTTAAAAACTCATTCGCAATACAATAGACTGCCCTCAGCTCCTACAGAACATACACTTTCACGCCCCTAACTAGGCTACTCGAAATAACGCCCCATTTTATTTCCCCTTCACACCAAGCAACTACCTAATAGATAGTCCATAGAGTCCAATGAGCAATAAATTCAATAAGTAACGACAATAATTATGATCCTTTTTTCCATAACATATCCAGTTTAAAATCACTTTTTTTTACGCAGGGAGAAATAGTACCTATTAGGTATATGTTAACTTTTTGATTCCAGTATTTATTATTTATATGAGAGTTTGTTCATACCATAGATGTTGAATTTTATTAATGTTATTTTTTTATACTGTGAGTTAAACTGTTTGAGAATTTATATGTACTATGTTACTGGGCATGAATATGCCCGTGTATTATACAAATAAACAAATAAAACATCAATTAATAATAACTTTTCTACTGACTAAAACAGTAACCCCCATTGGTATTTTGTTAATACGATAAGGAAGAACCATAACATTTGTAGCAACATGAGAGCGCCGAATTTCAACAGCTTCATAAAATTTACGGGGTTTTAATGCTTACGGGGGCTCCTCCTTCTTTGGGTTTCATTGTGGCATCGAAGCGGTGATATGATTGTCTGAATGAATGAGAAGAATGAAGGAGACAGGTCCCGCATAGCCAAGGAAGAAAGAGATTGCACGATGGTAAGCTGGCAAGAGATATGGACAAGAGAATATAGAGGACGGTGGACCGCACGGCTAGTGCCAAACATCCAGAAATGGACGGACAGGAAGCATGGAGAATTGAACTTTTTCCTCACACAATTCTTCACAGGACATGGACTGTTTTATGCCTATCTACATAAAATGGGAAAGGTAACTGTCCCAACATGTCCGCACTGTCAGAAGAGAGAAGATGATGATGCGCTGCACACCTTTTTCAAATGCACCAAATGGGCGGCTGAAAGAAGCCAGCTGCTGGCAGAGCTGGGATTAACTCCCCAAATTCCAACACCAGAAGCTGTCGTCAGCAAGATGCTGGAAGGTGAGAGGAGCTGGAGTCTTGTGGCAGCGTACGCAGAGAGTATCCTGACAAGGAAGACATTGTTAGAACGAGAGAGACAGAGAAGGGAACACCTGGTCCGTCCCGCCATCCAGAACTGAAGAAGTGCCCCAGGACTCAGCCTGAAGTAATGTGTTAAACAGTTCCAGGCTGATCATCCAACGTGGGAGAAAAGGAGGTGTTTTTTTAGTGGGTTTGAATCCCACATAACCTTGAAGTCGCGGATCCTTCAGGGTATCTTACGAGATCCAACTCCACCTGTGGATCTTAAAGATTTTCTCACCTACCTGCCGGAAAAAAAAAAAAAAAAGAGCGCCGAATTTCAACAGCTTCATAAAATTTACGGGGTTTTAATGCTTACGGGGGCCCCTTTTCTTTGGGTTTTATTGTGGCATCGAAGCGGTGATATGATTGTCTGTTGGTTTAGCAGAGTAGGCGATTGAAGTAGGAACCCCCGAGCTAAGACACGATTTTCTGTCCTGGCACAGACCACTTTGGCCACTAAGAATGATCACGAAAGTCCAGAGGTATGTCGATTATATTCCCTGAATCTCTAAGCGTTGATTCATTAGACTCAATTAGAGGTAATAGGCACTGAAATATTTAAAATTCGTTCATGGGATCTTTGAGTCATCTATTTCAAAGGGTCAAACCGAAAGGAACGATCAATACCTAAAAGTGCAAAACATCACTGCACTTGTCCGGTTATCGAGCAGGTTTCCCACATTAAGTATTTAGGAGTTGTAATTGATGAGTGTTTGACGTGGGAACCTCACATAAACGGATTAATTAGGAAATTACGCTCACTGATTCATCTTTGCGTGGAGGTGCGGTGGTACATGACACCGAAACTAAAGATGCTTTTTTACATGGCAATCATATAACCTCTCCTCATTTACGGCATTGTTGCATGGGGACTTACTTATACAACGAAAACGAGACCATTATTTGTTGTGCAAAAATTAGTGATTAAAATCCTATTAAAAACATATTGTTTAGTAATGCATGCATTCCAGGGGACGTCCCATTGGATAAGCATTAGGTCAATTAATACCAGTTGGTAAGATAAAACTGTTTCACTCGATGTAATTTATTTATTACCTACTTTAGGCAAGAAATAGTGACCCCCCCCCCCTCACCATTATCTACCATAACATTTCTAGCGGCATGGGAGCCTCGAATCTGAAGAGCATTTTAAAATCCATGATCTACGACACCCAACATGGGAATTCGAGTTCACCCCCCCCCCCCCCCCCCCACCACCACCGCCAGTGGTGCCAGTCTGGCACCAAAGCGGAAATACGTCGTAACATTGAACTTTCATCTATTAGTTTTAGTAGGCGGTCCGTTGAGGTTCAAATCCGTATTCAAGGTGAAACACAAAAAAAAAAACAAAAAAAAACAAAAAAAAAAACACGAAACATGCGGTTCATGGTGTCCTGGCACCACTATTAGTTCCATGGTGGTACAGAGAATAATTCATGAAAATCCGGAGGTATAATGAGAATTTTTTCTCAATTTCAAAGGTTGGGTACAATTTGTAAACGAAATATTGAAAAGTCGGATATTTTGTGAATATTATTCCCCACTTGGCCCCTCCCCTTGCGAATGTTGGTACTCGGGTGAAATTATATACAACTCGGAAGTTATTTGAGTCAAACAAAAAAAGAAACACACAAATTGGTTGGAAATTGAGGCCTGGGCAGATTTTATAAGATTACGCCCGTAAACGCACGTTTTTCAAGCATTAACCCCCCCTTTTCCCCCCTTAAAAAGCAAAATTCAAAATTCTGGCGCCGTAATGCACAACTAGATAGTTTTCCGCGTCGATGAAAAAAAAAAACCACAAAAATCGGTTGAGAACTAAGGCCTGGGCAGACGACACAAGATTATGCCCAAAAACGCACGTTTTTTGAGCATTAACCCCCCCTTTCCCCCCCTTAAAAGGCAAAATTCGAAATTCCGGCGACGTAGTGCACAACTAGATAGTTTTCCGCGTCGAACAAAAAAAGAACCAGGAAAATCGGTTGAGTACTAAGACCTGTGCAGACGACACAAGATTTTGTCACACACACACACACACACGCACCTACACACACATACACACACACACACACAGACATACACCTATGGTTTTTCTTCGCGGATTTGGATTCAGAATGGTCTAAAACGGATTACTGTGTGGTTATTTTTTTTTTTTCTGTTGAGTGTTGTCCAACTTCACCCCAGATCGATCGCATAAGGACGCCCAAGTCTTACTGTGGGACGTCCTAAAAAACCCAGAAGGTATCCGACTGATAGGGTGTTCATGGACTTTCCAGTACTTAGCCTCTATGAGTTAACTGAAAAATGTACCTTGAGTTTTGTATACAAAATGTTTTTAGTTGGAGAAATATCTAAGGTGCAAAATCAATTGAGATCAGGAGATAGAATTACCCTTTCGAAACCCAGAATGAGTACTTCACTGGGAATGCGAACTTACCTTACGTGGGGGGTTGACATTTTCAATAGCCTGCCTATGAGTTTGGTGACAGAGCAACTGTCCTTAGATAAATTCAAAATTAACATAAAAAAAAAATTTCAATAGGAAAAATCAAAGTTTTGGTAAGCTCGCATAGTCAAATGATAATTTTACTAACTAATGTATCTAATAATAAAACTGGCTTTTTAATATATATGTATTGTGAAGATAGGTAGGTACCTAGTATGTCTTTGATCATGTGAACAGTGTTAAATAATTTTTAATTATTAGGCTCCGGCTCTTAGCACGAGTCATGCACTCAAAAAGAGTCGCAGCATTTTGTATTTCAATGTATATGTACCCATAAATATTTTTCACAATAAAATGCATTAAAAAAAAATCTCTTCTTCATTCATCAGTGTTGCATCATCCTCTATTGTTCCATTATCCACTATTGCGTTATTTCGTGGGTCTCCTCCAGAGCGTCATATCACGACGGCTCAATGATTTTCCCGAAGGGTTTGCTCGGATAAGTAAATACTGATGAGGGTCTTGTGCGGTCTTCAAGAGTAAGTTGAATCTTTGGGTCTCGTGCAGTAGAAGTTATGTCTTCTCCAGGACGTCCTATCACGCCCCATGAAATTTCCGAAGGATTTTCCTCTCATCTATCACTCGGACTCGTGAGTACGTACTAATGAGGGTTTAGTACAGTAGCATCTTCGTTGTTCTTGAATGGAATCTTCTCTTCACATTTATGGCAAGGTACGACCGAATAGCCGGCAAGATTAATCCCTTGATTTCTGGGCCCATGAAGACGAATTCGTCCATTCATTAACTCTGCCGGAGACAGGCAAGTCATGTTACAAGCCGTACAGATATGCTCCAAAATTCTGAGCTGAACCATCACAAAACTCATGTTACTCCTCTAATAGACGTTCTAATTAACCGTATAAGCTTTCGAAGTACATTCATTTCAAAGAGGCCATCATAAAGCTCGTCTCTCGTACATTATCAAACCCAAAATAATAGTCGATAAACGCTTACTAGTTGGTTTGGAAGGTTGGAAGAGATCTTTAGTGAGTGTGTGTGTGCTCGTATTTACAACACTACTAAAAACATGCAGTTATTACGAGTATCTATTAGATGAATTGATTCGAGATAATCTATGCACTTGTTTTGCTGTAGAGTAGGATCCTATTTACTATCCTTGTCATGTTAAGTATACTATCTCCACGCCAATCTGTCAAAACATCGTTCTTGTAGAGTCCGAAGACTGTCGGTAGTCCGACTCCAGGAGTAAGTGATCGTATTCAGTTTCGCACGCAGAACAAAAGCCCCCTAAGAGACTGAGGTCTCTTCGTAACATTTTCGGGTCGCCCCGACTAAATATGATCCCCGCAGCTTCTCTTCAATGCTGCCTGAGGTGTCCATTACAAACAAAAACGGGAGAACAATGGAGCCTCGGCCCACGCCAAGGCCTGACGAGCGGCCCTGAACCTCGCGGTCCGGCCGGGGCGCTGGCCTACTGTTCTCGTATCAGCCATCAAATCTCTGAGTTGTCTCTGCCTCTAGCGTCACCTGACTCTTCTCGGCTGACGATATCAGAGCACCTTAGCGCCCCCTCATTGATTTTGTGCCTTCAAATCTCGCATAGAGCAAAAAGGAATCAAGCAGGAAGAACATCTTTCTGCTTCCGAGTATACCAATGTAGCGGAAGAATGGGGGGTGCGCCTTGATTTTTTTAGATTTTTAATCGAAAGTAGACTACATCCTGAGAATTTTGGCACCATCCGCGACCTTCTAGCTTGAGTAGATCTGTTTCTATGATTTTTCAAAGTTTCGACCGTTTATGACGTCACGCGCCCCTCTCGCCTGGGCGGGACCGCCAGCCCACTGTGACGTCATAAACGGTCGAAACTTTAAAAATTCATAGGAAAAGATTTACACACGCTAGAAGGTTGCGGTTGGTGCCTTAGATTAAAACTAACAATAAACAGTTTTTCCTACCCAGGCGCACACCCTATTGATGCAACTTTTCAAGGATTAAAAAAAGGGTTTTACGTACCTTGAAACCAACAAATTTTGAGGGGGGAGGGGTAAAATTTGTATCTTGATCGATTCCAAAGGTTCATTTTTGAAAATAGTAAACCAAAAGTTCTCTAAAAATCAACATTTCCACTCGTGTTTCAAGTTTTAGGCCTTCCTGAACAATCGTTTCGACAAAAAATCCGCTGAAAAAATCAAGGATTGTACGGGTTGGGGTGTAAATTGTCCTTTATGAGAATCGATAGTAGCCGCTGCGCAGGCGCAAACGTTAATTCCTTGTAACAGCCAGAACTTCTACATTTTCCGTACGAATGCGATGAAATTTTCCGGGATTGTGGGGATTAGTGTAGGGGTAGTTTCCCACGAAAATCATTACTCAGAGTTGATAGTAGCCTCCACGCATGCACAAACGTAAAATCCTTATAACAGAAATACGTATAATACTTACATTTCCTTCCCGAATCCGATGAAATATTCTAAGATTGTGCGAGTTGACGTGTAGAGGTATCCTATTAGGGTAGTGCAAGGTACTATAATGCATAAATAGGTATCAAATAACTGAATAAAAAAAAAAAAGATTTGATGAGATCAAAATTCTATTTTAGGCTATTACGCCTTTTCAGTGATAAGACCATTCAAATCAGCGATGAAAATTATATTGGAATCCATATCTGACTCTTGGACCTTCCCGTATCAAAAGGACCAAAAAAACGGGTGATTCACACTCGTGTTTTGATTTATATATATAACATATATTATAATATAATATCAATATTATATATATCATATATAATATTATATATTATCAATGTAATATATTCAATATTATAATATAATATTGAAATATATATTATATATTTCAATGTAAACCCTTAAATTTTCGTAGGGAGCGAACGGTTTGTCCTACTGAGCTCCGCGTGGTCTCAAAAAATTCTAAAAATTCTATAGAATCTTAAATTGAAGGAAAAAAAATACCTTTATATGAAAATTTTTTGAGTTAGGGCGTTTTCAAAATTTCAAAATTGATTTTGGAACCCTTAGAAGTGACCTACCTCAACCAAAAGCTTCGGGGCACAACTAGACCCCAAATGGAGCCTACATACCAAATTTCATCAAAATCGGTCAATGCTAAGTGGCAAAAGGGCCGCGTACGGCGGACGGCGTACGGCAGACGGCGGACGGCGGACGGACGGCCAAATTTTTATTCGATTTTTGGATTCTACGTACCTTGAAACGTAAACCATCAAATTTTGAGGGGGTGTTAAAATTTTTTTTTTCTTGGTCGATTCCAAAGGTTCATTATTGAAAATAATAAACCAAAACGGGTGATAGTGCGAGCGTTCCCGACAGGGATTAAAGTGAATTCGTCTTGTTGACAATGGGGTATTTCGGTGGGTCGGAAATTAAGGTTTTTGAGCTCAAATTTGGATTCATCACCCTTGAAAACCTATATACTACAACTTTGGGCCAATGATACTATAAAATGTGGTAGAAAAATTAATTAAAGAGATCGCACGTTTGAAAAAGGCGGGCCGCTATACATGCACACACACTAGGCAAGGACTACGCCGCGCGCGTGTGTGAGTAGTAGGTATTTCGTAGTATCCAAGAGGTCCTCCAAGGGTTTCTGTGCATGGATACTTTTTTCAATGACAGTTGGCTAGCTACGTCACGATTGGCTAGCTACGTCACACCGTTCAAATCTTCAAATTTCCTTAGCTTCTCTGATTTTTGGTTTATTATTTTCAATAATGAACCTATGGAATCGACCAAGAAAAAAAATTTTAACACCCCCTCAAAATTTGATGGTTTACATTTCAAGGTACGTAGAATCCAAAAATCGAATGAAAATTTGGCCGTCCGTCCGCCGTCCGCCGTACGCGGCACTTTTGCCACTTAGCATTGACCGATTTTGATGAAATTTGGTATGTAGGCTTCATTTGGGGTCTAGTTGTGCCCCGAAGCTTTTGGTTGATGTAGGTCACTTCTAAGGGTTCCAAAATCAATTTTGAAATTTTGAAAACGTCCTAACTCAAAAAATTTTGATATAAAGGTATTGTTTTTCGTTCAATTTAAGATTCTATAGAATTTTTAGAATTTTTTGAGACCACGCGGAGCTCTGTAGGACAAACCGTTCGCTCACTACGAGAATTTAAAGTTTGGACGTACGACAAATCAGAAACACGAGTGTGAATCGCAAAAGAGGCCTAATCTCCGTTCTAATTAAAGCTGACCGAAATGCGATTGATGTTTTTCTTCATGTTGGATGGTTGGTGGCTTTGCAGACGAGTGATCTGTATAGAAAAATAAAAAATAAATAACCATTTTGTAATAATTTGCAGCGTTTTAAAAACATTTTCTCGACGAACAGACCCGATTACCGTTATTCCTGAGCCATCATGCTCTTTTGAAAAAAAAAAAAAAAAATTGACTGAAATACCCCATTAGCGCGAACAGGTCTCGGTTCAGGGGCTATGTCAGTATGTTCCCACCGATCTCTGTTCACCAAAATGTTAAGAGAAAAGTTATATGTTTAGAGAAAAGCGACCGAGGACGTAGCAACGACCTGCGGAGGTAAAGTTACATACATTGCCTTACGAGGAACACTAGGAAGCTATGTGCCACAACCTTTGGTAGGCGTTTTTCTGAATTCCAAAGACAGGTAGACTTTTTTATTTCTATAGCATCTGATTTCCACTATTTTACAACTTCCTGGGTGCAAATAATAAATGGAATAATTTTTCATGGTATCAGGAAGCCTGCAATTCGTAAAATTCATATGCCTACCTAAAAGGTACCACATTTTTTTTCTAAAAGACATAAGTCCATGGGATAGATTAGCAAATCTAGTAGTTTAGCGAGGCATACAAATCTGTAAAAATACGTAAAACTTATCAAATCAATTGCTGGGACGGGGAAAAAGATTTATTTAGAGTGGTACCACGTTTTTTTTGGCTTTGAAAAGTAGTTCTCTGATTAGCAGAGTGAAATTAAAAACGCTGCAAAGAACACCGCTTTGCCATTCTTACCACTAACCAACTTAAAGAAAAACATGGATCGCATTTCGGTCAGCTGAAATTTGAACGAAGATTAGGTCTCTTTTGCGATTCACACTCGTGTTTCTGATTTATCGAAAGTCCAACCCTTAAATTCTCGTAGTGAGCGAACGGTTTGTCCTACAGGGCTCTGCGTGGTCTCAAAAAAATTCTAAAAATTCTATACTATCTTAAATTAATGGAAAAACAATACGTTAATATTAAAATTTTTTGAGTTAGGGGTTTTCAAAATTCATTTTGGAACCCTCAGAGGTGACCTACATCAACCAAAATCTTCGGGGCACAACTAGACCCTAAATGGAGCCTTCATACCAGATTTCATCAAAATCGGTCAATGCTATGTGGGGAAAGTGCCGCGTACGGCGCACGGAGGGCCAAATTTTTATTTGATTTTTGGATTCTACGTACCTACCTTGAAACGTAAACCATCAAATTTTGAGGGGGTGTTAAGAATTTTTTTTCTTGGTCGATTCCAAAGGTTCATTATTGAAAATAATAAACCAAAACGCCACTAAAAATACGTCTTTTCCAACAGAGTAATCCGATTTGAGTTTTCTTGCAAATTAAGGGAGAAATGCCCATTTTTATGGTTTAAAGTCGAAAACACGAAACGAATTCGGGTTTTTGTGAAGTTGAAAGACTATATAGAGGGCACTTTTCAACTAAAATTAGTTATAGAAACGCCTCCTGAAGTGTTGAGGTTATCATGGGACACTACATGGATTCATCTCCTTTCGTCCACAATCTCGGAATTTTTTCAGACTCTACTCGACTGACGATATCGGAACCTCAAAGAACCGCAACATCGACTCGAGGAGCCTTCGAGTTTTTTTTCATAGAGCAAAAAACCGAAATTATGAGTCCAAGAGAGTACTCAGCTCTGGAGTTTGTTGGTTTATTAGTTTCAATAATGAACCTTTGGAATCGACCAAGAAAAAAAAAATTTTAACACCCCCTCAAAATTTGATGGTTTACGTTTCAAGGTGCGTAGAATCCAAAAATCGAATAAAAATTTGGCCGTCCGTCCGCCGTACGCCGTCCGCCGTACGCGGCACTTTTGCCACTTAGCATTGACCGATTTTGATGAAATTTGGTATGTAGGCTCCATTTGGGGTCTAGTTGTGCCCCGAAGCTTTTGGTTGATGTAGGTCACTTCTAAGGGTTCCAAAATCAATTTTGAAATTTTGAAAACGCCCTAACTCAAAAAATTTTGATATAAAGGTATTGTTTTTCCTTCAATTTAAGATTCTATGGAATTTTTAGAATTTTTTGAGACCACGCGGAGCTCTGTAGGACGAACCGTTCGCTCCCTACGAAAATTTATGGGTTTATATTGAAATATATATATATATATATATAAATCAAAACACGAGTGCGAATCGCAGAAGAGGCCTAATTTCCGTTCAAATTAGAGCTGACCGAAATGCAATCAATGGTTGGTGATTTTTATTTTTTTTTTTTTTTGGTTTATTATCGAGCAAGAAAAAAAAAATTTTAACCCCCCCTCAAAATTTGATGTTTTACGTTTCAAGGTACGTAGAATACGAAAATCGAATAAAAAAATTTCCGTCCGTCCGCCGTACGCCGTACGCGGCACTTTTCTTAGTTACCATGGACCGATTTCGATGAAATTTGGTATATGGGCTCCATTTGGGGTCTAGTTGTGCGCCGAAGCTTTTGGTTGATGTAGGTCACTTCTAAGGGGTGAAAATTAAGGGTTGAAATTTTCAAGAGTGCCCTAGCTCGAAAACTCTCGAAATAAAGGTATCGTTTTTTCACTAATTTTAAATAGTACTGAATTTTTAAAAATTTTTGAGACCACCCGGAGCTCTGTAGGGCAAACCGTTCGGTCCCTACGAGTACTTGAAGCTTTTCCTTCGATAAAACAGAATCATGAGTGTGAATCGCAAAAGAGGTCTAATCTCCGTTGAAATTTTGGTTTATTATTTTCAATAATAAGCCTTTGGAATCGAGCAAGAAAAAAAAAATTTTAACCCCCCCTCAAAATTTTATGTTTTACGTTTCAAGGTACGTAGAATACGAAAATCGAATAAAAAAATTTCCGTCCGTCCGCCGTACGCCGTACGCCGTACGCCGTACGCCGTACGCGGCACTTTTCTTAGCAACACTGGACCGATTTGGTTCAAATTTGGTATATAGGCTCCATTTGGGGTCTAGTTGTGCCGCGAAGCTTTTGGTTGATGTAGGTCACTTCTAAGGGGTGAAAATTAAGGGTTGAAATTTTCAAGAGTGCCCTAGCTCGAAAACTCTCGAAATAAAGGTATCGTTTTTTCACCAATTTTAAATAGTATTGAATTTTTAAAAATTTTTGAGACCACCCGGAGCTCTGTAGGACAAACCGTTCGGTCCCTACGAGTACTTGAAGGTTTTCCTTCGATAAAACAGAATCATGAGTGTGAATCGCAAAAGAGGCCTAATCTACATTCAAATTTTATCGGACTAAAATGCGATCGCTGTTCATTTCTTCGATTTGTATACAGTTTTGCCTTCTGCGTAACCAGTAATCAAATTTCCATACGAAGCTTTCTATTTTTCCAATCGAGTGTGAAGCGTTTGGTTCTTTCTAATAAACTTGATTGTGAAGGTGTGAAGCCAGTATGGTGTGGTAGGTAGTACCTAGCTAGTAGGTAAAAAAAAAGTTGGTAGGTAAAAAAATTGTTGGTGGGTAAAAAACGCTGCAAATTATTGCTCAAAGGCTTCTTCACTCTTCAGATCACTGATCAGCTGAGTGAGCTCCGAAGCCATTTTCAATGCTATTCAATGGAAGTGCTCTTCCAGGCGTCTCCAGCATTCGAGGAGATCTTCTTCACTCCTCAGATCACTGATCAGCTGAGTGAGCTCCAAAGCCATTTCTATTCCTATTGAATGGAAGTGCTCTTCCAGGCGTCTCCAGCATTCGAGGAGATCTTCTTCACTCTTCAGATCACTGATCAGCTGAGTGAGCTCCAAAACCATTTTTACTCCTATTGAATGGAAGTGCTCTTCCAGGCGTCTCCAGCATTCGAGGAGATCTTCTTCACTCTTCAGATCACTGATCAGCTGAGTGAGCTCCGAAGCCATATTCAATCCTATTGAACGCAGGAAGCTGAAATTTGAGAGAGAAGGTCAAGGGATAATACAGATGGTGGTAGGTGCTATTGATGGAGAACCAGTGATCTATACAGAAGGGTGATCTATACGGAAAATAATAAACCTTTGAGCAATGATTTGCAGCGTTTTCTGATTAAAATGCGATCGCTGTTCATTTCTTCGATTTGTATACAGTTTTGCCTTCTGCGTAACCAACCAGTAATCAAATTTCCATAATCAAAAGTCAATGGAGAATACTGAAGGCGCCTGAGTGGTCACTGATCAGCTGAGTGAGCTCCAAGGCCATTTCCTCTCCTGTTCAACGCAGGAACCTGAAATTTGAGAGGGCGGGTCAAGTGAGAATGCTGAAGGAGCCTGAGTGGTCACTGATCAGCTGAGTGAGCTCCAAGGCCATTTCCTCTCCTGTTGAACGCAGGAACCTGAAATTTGAGAGGGCGGGTCAATGGAGAGTGCTGAAGGTGCCTGAGTGGTCACTGATCAGCTGAGTGAGCTCCAAGGCCATTTTCTCTCCTGTTGAACGCAGGAACCTGAAATTTGAGAGGCAGGGTCAATGGAGATTGCTGAAGGCGCCTGAGTGGTAAATGATCAGCTGAGTGAGCTCCAAGGCCATTTCCTCTCCTGTTGGACGCAGGAACCTGAAATTTGAGAGGGCGGGTCAATGGAGAATGCTGAAGGCGCCTGAGTGGTCACTGATCAGTTGAGTGAGCTCCAAGGCCATTTCCTCTCCTGTTGAACGCAGGAAGCTGAAATTTTAGAGGCAGGGTCAAAGGAGAATGGTGAAGGCGCCTGAGTGGTCACTGATCAGCTGAGTGAGCTCCAAGGCCATTTCCTCTCCTGTTGAACGCAGGAACCTGAAATTTGAGAGGGCGGGTCAATGGAGAATGCTGAAGGCGCATGAGTGGTCACTGATCAGCTGAGTGAGCTCCAAGGCCATTTCCTCTCCTGTTGAACGCAGGAAGCTGAAATTTTAGAGGCAGGGTCAAAGGAGAATGGTGAAGGCGCCTGAGTGGTCACTGATCAGCTGAGTGAGCTCCAAGGCCATTTTCTCTTCTGTTGAACGCAGGAAGCTGAAATTTGAGAGGGCGGGTCAATGGAGAATACAGATGGTGGTAGGTGCTATTGATGGAGAACCAGTGATCTATACAGAAGGGTGATCTATACAGAAAATAATAAACCTTTGAGCAATGATTTGCAGCGTTTTGAATTTGTTTTTCTTCTCTTCATATTGGATGGTTGGTGATTTTGTAGACGAGTGATCTATATAGAAAAATAATAAACCATTGTGTAATAATTTGCAGCGTTTTTTTTTATAGATATTGTTCTCTCGTCATGTTGGTATTCAAGAACAAAATATTCATCAACGTTTAACCATCATTCCATGGCCGTAGGAAGAGTTCTATTCAGTACCGCTTATGATTATAACTGTGACTAAGTACCTATTAGTTACCTCAAACTTATGAGACTGATTGAGCAATTTTGCGCGCGCTTTATTTAGGAGATGAAAACGGATGTCTGGACCATCGTCGTGAACGGGGAGCAGTGACTGGCAAACTGAATTGTAACAGACGGTTGATGATGTAGCTACAGAAACCCATAGGTTTCTCCTTCCTTTTCCAAGTTCAATTCACAAAATATCGATATTTCGATATATCGGATGATCTACTTTAAATAACCCACGGTAATCTAAGAAGATAAGGAAATGAGGTACCTACAAATGCTGGCACGCGAGTCTGCAACACATTGGGAAATTTCCATGTCAACCACTACACAACAAGGTAGTGAAGTAAGAAAACAGTTGATTGTTCTCTACGCAACACAGTGAGTCTATTTTGTTTATTGGTCGCGTGAGCAAGTTTTTTCGAGACGATTTTTCAGTTTATGTGCCAAAGCAAAGACATGAAAATGTCAAAAAGTCACACCCTCGTATCTGCAAGATACTACGCGTTCCAGAGTGTTAAGAAAAAATTGTCTAAGTGAATTACAACAAATTCAGACCACTTCATATCGACTAGAAAACCTCTCTTTCTCTCCAGAAAATCCAAGTTATGTCTTCGTCGATCACTCCTTGTGGGGTTTATTCCAAAGGAGCATGAAGCAATTCAATCAATTAGGTTATCCAACGATAACGGCGGTTTATTTATGTAAGGACAAACAACAAGAAAAACTGCCCCTGGCTTGTTATGGATTCCCTTGAAGTCTTCCAGAGGTTTCAGTTGGTCGGATGAAACGAATTTAGCGTGGCACATTAGCGTGCGAAACCGCTGTTACTTATTTGCCACGGAAGCAGGCGGGCTGAAAAGATTAACAACCACCCTTTGTGCTCGGGCCTTCGTGATGCAATGGCTTTTGAGGTGGAAAAACTGCTTCAAATTTTCTCTCTCCATCAACATTTTCTTCGAAGGAATCCGGACTCAAATGCGCATCACTTGTTCGAAATTGATCCGATTGTGAGCATCCCAGCTGAGAATCCGATGGGTGGATGAAGGGCCATGGGATTTTCAACCTATGGAGTAACTGAATGGAATCTTTCGTGAAAGTATTTCGTAATGTGTTGGCTTTCTTCGTCTGACAAGATTATGGTGAGGGGAGGAAAAATGCGACTGATCCTCAGTTTTCATTTTTTATATTCATGTCAAGCTAGCTTTCGCCATTGACATCGTCAGGATACTGTTAACAATGTGCGGGTTTAGAAGATAACATAGCGACTTATTGGAAGACTAATCGGTTCAGGTATAGGGTTAGCTAGGATAGTTGTAAGTTTTTAGCTTGCATTTTAGGAAACCTAATGCAAGGTAAAAGCTTACGCCTACCCTAGCTAACTCTTCCAATAAGTCACAATTTCATCTTCATACCTGCACTTATTGTTAACAGTATCCTGACGATGCCAATGGCGAAAGCTATCTCGACGTAAAAATATTTTATTACTGATGCATGCAGTACTACTGTAGTATTCTTCCGTGAAAAGTGTTCTTTATTATTCTTAACCCTTAGAGTGGTATGGTTTAAAATTCTCTCTCATTAGCATTATTAAAAGTGTTCTTTATTATTCTTAACCCTTAGAGTGGTATGGTTTAAAATTCTCTCTCATTAGCATTATTCCGTAAAAAGTATCTTTAGATTTTTTTTTTTCAAATCAATGTACCAATTTTATTGTTCTATGAACACTAAAATTAAGCTAATAAATATTATAAATATAGATAACATGAAACATGCAGAAAGGTGTGTCCCAGTGGGCACCCTTTACCAGAGTAATTAGTTTAATAATATTGAATATATTATAAGGTATATGTATAATTATTTCGTCACACTCTCTTCTTCACTTTTATACTGTGTATAATAGATCAACTGGCTGCCTTCTTTTGAGCCTTCTTGAAGTCCTGGGTGATGCCTGGTTGGCTATTACGTCTTGTGGGCTATGGGGAGCCGCAGCACCGAGTAATGTTAGAAAAATACAGGTAGTACAGAACAGGGTCTAAAGAAAGATCACAGGTGCACCATGGTTCGTGAGCAACGCAAGCCTTCATAGAGATGTGGACATTCCAACAGTGCAAGATGTGATCAGTGAAGCTTGTGCGACTCCATGATGCATCATTCCAACCCGTTGGCAGCTGACGGTATCTTTAGAGAAATTATTTTATTACTGATAAATATCGTATTACTGTAGTTGGTATTGCTCACACATAAATTTCATGTCAATGTTATCACATTTTAACTCACATTTTCAGAAAAATCAACATTCATGAGAAATAACTTAAGTCTTGTTGATTTTTTTGAAATGTAGGAAATTATTAACATGATCGTGTAATTATTGTTTCAAGTCAGGGAAATTAACAGTGTGATCAATATGATCATTTTGGTTCGAACCGATGTAGCGACACATCCAAACTAGCTCTGATAGTTCCCTGATATTCTTGGTGTCTCGATAAAAAGTACTCTTCAAACTGACCAGAGTTCAATCAACAGCATTTTTCAATAGGCAATGAAAAAGAGGTCTCACACAGATCACTAACCAAACAGAACTACAAACTAATACCACTATTCGATGAAAACAAAATTTGAAATGGGTTACTTAGGCACCTACTTTGAACAGAATTTTTTCCAGATCAAAGTACCTACCCAAAAATATTTTTCCAGGGTACCACGTAATTCAATAGCCAACACTGGACTTCCCCTCAAGCTATGGAAGTTTTGGTAAATTATTATACATTTTAATTGATTCGAAAGGATGACATTAATTCTCGAATAAATTGCTTCAGTTTGGCTTTGAGTTCAAATTTGGAGGTTTTTTCTTTCTTCGGGAATGGGGAAACTTTTCAAGAGCGAAAACATAGACCCTTCTTCCATTGATCTATTTGTTGATACATTTGTTGATACATTGAAACATGTTTCAACCCGTAGAATGAAGAGAAAATTATCATTATATTCTGGCGAAGATGTTGAATGAAGAGCCGGTTAAATAAAACGCTGCAAATTTTTACAAAATGGTTTATTATTTTTCTATATTGATCACTCGTCTGCAAAGCCACCAACCATCCAACATGAAGAAAAACATCGATCGCATTCCGGTCAGATAAAATTTGAACGGAGATTAGGCTTCTTTTGCGATTCACACTCGTGTTTCTGATTTATCGTACGTAAAACCCTTAAATTCCCGTTGGGAGCGAACGGTTTGTCCTACAGAGCTCCGCGTGGTCTCAAAAAATTTTAAAAATTCTATAGAGTCTTGAATTGAAGGAAAAACAATACCTTTACATCAAAATTTTTTGAGTTAGGGCGTTTTCAAAATTTCAAAATTCATTTTGAACCCTTAGAAGTGACCTACATCAACCAAAATCTTCGGGGCTACATACCAAATTTCATCAAAATCGGTCAATTCTGAAAGGGGAAAGTAACGCGTCATTCAACGGGACATTTAATGTTTATAGCTGGAGTTTACGTGTTTTGGATCTTCTGTAAAGTTGGGAAAAGTGAGGTAGCATATGAGCGATATCATGAACCCAATGAATCTAAGGAAGGGTTGCACACTCGAGCGAGGAAACGACGCCGTTCCATGCTCCGGTATCTTCATGTCTGGCAGTCACTATCGAGGTCTATCATTCCATCAGCTACCTACGACTCTCAGGGAGCTAATCACTATAAACGTGCTTCTTCGGATCTGATCACGGACTCAAGATTACAAATCTACGCCCTATCCAGGTCAAAGTTCGCGTGTCCTGCGTGAGCCGTTCTTGCGTGGACGGATTTATTTGTCAGCCTTTTCCCCCTCCCATCGGCCCGACCTTTCGCTACACACAATCTTGTGATTAGACCTCCTTTGGGAAGTGGGGCTGTAGGCCTAAGAATAAATTGCCTGTCCATTTGTTAGTTGGAAATCACGAGAATGAGGCCACAGAAGACGGAAAAGCAAGGTGGGGTTGACCTTTTTTTGTAATTAGATTCGGTTTATTGTTTTCTATAATGAACGTTTGAAATCGAAAAAAACGTTTTGTGTAATTTTCGGTATTTTTCTTTCGTCGTACGAGGGCTATTTATATCTCATAGGTACCTAGTAAATTTAGATTAAAACTTCAGAAGTAATACTTACAAGATTTCATGTCTTATGAGGGAATGAGGGAATGGCAGCCACTGGGTAATGCCGGCCAAGGAGGTTTTGAAAGAATGGCGCAACTGAGCGAGAAGTTGCTCTTTCCTGATAGTGTAGTGAACTATCTGATTAAGGCTAAATGCCCTGAGGTTACATCTGCAGTTGGTTTATTCGTTAGAAGAATTTTTAGACAGTTTTGTGTATTTTCCACTCTACCCTCAATAATCAAAGTAGGTGGTTTTTAAAATTATATTCCAAATTCATTGTAATATATCATCAACTGCAGTTTCTTTGCTACAACTTGGTCGTTGAAAAAGTCAATTTGAAGATGTTGGGATGGTTTGGCTATTGTTTTTGAAAAAAAGTAAACTTTGGGTAATACCTGCCAAAGTCAACAGCCAAAATTTTGAAGAGGCACCAATCAACACTAGTTATCGCAATTTTTCTCTTGTGCCAAGGATGGATGTCTTGTCAATCTCAAGTGATATTTAAAAGCCTACTGAAAAGTCTGAACAATTGCGAAAATATCGTTCAGAATAAAGTTATGTTTTTTTATTGGTGAAATTTTATTTTGTGTTACTACTTGAGATTAATAAACTCGTTTGATTCGTTTTATACATTTACAATTCTATTGTACATACATCTTCGTTGCTTCCATTCCTGAAATAATTCAATCAGAAAGCCTTGGACTCAATGTTCGAATATCTTCGGCACGACCGAAAACGGCTGGCATTCCCCTACAACGTGGGCGGGATTACCCAATGTGTTGGGGAATGCCAGCCAAATCTACTTTTTGGTTTTAGATCTCCACATCATTGTAATTGATTATAGCTAAAAGCGCTGCAAATTATTACACAAGGGTTTATAATTTTTCCATATAGATCACTCGTCTGCAAAGAACACGGCTTTGCCATCGTTACCACCAACCAACTTGAAGAAAAACATCAATCGCATTTCGGTCAGCTAAAATTTGGATGGAGATTAGGCTTATTTTGCGATTGACACTCGTGTTTCTGATTTATCGTAAGTCCAACCGTAAAGTTTTTGTAGGGAGCGAACGGTTTGTCTCACGGGGCTCCGCGTGGTCTCTAAAAATTCTAAGAATTCTATACTATATTAAATTGATGGGAAAACAATACCTTTATATCGAAATTTTCAGAGCTAGGGCGTTTTCAAAATGTTAACCCCTTTTTTTCAACCCCTAGAAGTGACCTACACCAACCAAAAGCTTCGGGGCACAACTAGACCCCAAATGGAGCTTATATACAAAATTTCATGAAAATCGGCCCATGTTAACTAAGGAAAGTGTCGCTTACCGCGAACGGCACCAAAACCTAAACTTAGTTGAATTCTAAAAATGCATTAAATTTGGGAAACGAGCATGAAAAAATCAAGCCGATATGGATATCCAATTTTGGTTTATTATTTTTAATAATGAACTTTTGGAATCGGCCGAGAAAAAAATTTTCTACCCCCCTCAACATTTGTTGGTTTACGTTTCAAGATACGTAGAATCCAAAAAACGAATAAAACGCTGCAAATGATCAAACAATGTTTTATTATTTTTCTATTTTCCTATATAGATCACTCGTCTGCAAAGCCACCAACCATCCAACATGAAGAAAAACATCGATCGGATTTCGGTCAGCTAAAATTTGAACGGGGATTAGGCCTCTTTTGCGATTCACACTCGTGTTTCTGATTTATCGTACGTCCAAACTTTAAATTCTCGTACTGAGCGAACGGTTTGTCCTACAGAGCTCCGGGTGGTCTCAAAAAATCCTAAAAATTCCATAGCATCTTAAATTGAAGGAAAAACAATACCTTTATATCAAAATTGTTTGAGTTAGGGCGTTTTCAAAATTTCGAAATTGATTCTGGAACCCTTAAGGCCCATTTACACCAAACGAGCACTGTTTGACCAAACGTTTGCGAACGTTCGCAAACACGCAAACGAGCTCCCGTTCACACTGCCTGAGCACTTCGCACGAGCAGTTGTTCTCGAGCATTCGAGAAAGTTCCCGATAATATCTTTTGAATATGGCACCCGCCATATAGAATAGATTGATTTTATCAAGTCATACCGATTTTTTTAAAAGTTAAATTTGTTGTACACTTGAATCGTAGCCGTTGTCCTGACGCCTTTCAATTCGGTTGAAAAGTTTCCTTTGACTCAGTGAAAATTGGAAAAATGAGTGTTTGGTCAAATTTGTAGGGGGATTTTTTTAAAAAAGGATGAGAGATTAATAGGTACAAAAATAATTTTGAATCATTCAATTGTAAACTTTAAAAATCCCGTTAAATGTAAATGGAGGCTTCAAGAACTTCAAAAAATACAACATACTTACTTTAAACTTTACTAAACATACCTACCTACTTACAAAACTGAAAATCAAAATTAGTTCTTTATAAACATTTTCAACAGCTAATGGAGCCTACATACCAAATTTCATCAAAATCGGTCGATGCTAAGTGGCAAAAGTGCCGCGTATGGCGGACGGCGGACGGACGGCCAAATTTTTATTCGATTTTTGGATTCTACGTACCATGAAACGTAAACCATCAAATTTTGAGGGGGTGTTAAATTTTTTTTTCTTGGTCGATTCCAAAGGTTCATTACTGAAAATTAAACCAAAAGGAAGTTTTTCAGAAGTTTTTTTTTGCTGTTGATAAACCGTTTGAGTAAATGAAAAAAAGGCATCAATTCCTATCGTTAAACATTTCGAAAATGATGAGCATAAATTTCTCAGAACCGCTCAAATCACAATAATTATTCGTCTCTATTCGATTGGTTCGAGTGAGTTTACCAATAGACGAGACGCCATAACATAAACCTTGTAAAATCGCATAAAGCAATCACGAGTTTTTAAAATAATGAAAGTCTTTGATGATGTACCAATCCAATCCTTCGGATGAACAAAAAATTAATGGAGAAAGGTTTTTTCCACCGTTTTTCCTTCAAATAATTGATTGGATGGTCATTGGTCTTCTACCATTTACACATTTATGAATATTTTTGGAGTTCTTTAGGACTTCCATCAGTTTTTATGACCCTGCGGCATGTCATTTTCGTTAGGGTGTCTAAATGGAAATGATCGGGCCATGACGTTGAAGTCGAAATCTCATCTGATACATTGGAAGCTGTCGTGTAACAGCGGATTGTAAAGCCTAACGGTTGACTGAAAATGAACCAATCCTGAAAGTTGGGGTGATTGTAAGGCACATCGCCAGAGTTTGGTTCAAAATCATGGTAGATGTCGACCAGAATCGTAATGATCACCTTTTCTATTGTATTTTGTTATAATTAATAATTATCGTTTAAGTCAATCAGGTAATTATCAAGTGGGAGAAGGCTGATCCATTTTCATTGTCCTGATTAGAATTAGAGAAGGGACGTGTAATGTACCTAAATCGGTACCATTAAATTATTGTAAATATTTATCAATAATTTTATTGTTTTTAATGTTGTTTGTCTGATAGCTGTAGTCGACAATCTTCGAATGTCGACAACGTCGACTAGAGAAGGATCATCTTGTGCGAGGCTGTCTCCTGTTATATCAACCACAGAGTAACGGAGACAATTTATGCTATGTTATGTTATGTTGTTATGTTATGCTATCAACTATGCCCAACACGAAACACTTGAAACCGCCAGGCGACACCATTCTCTGGCGCCAGTCCGTCACCGGAACCGGTGACGACAAATTACGATCGAGATCTTGATAAATTCCGTTACCCGAAGGGTCCATGTCCACAATGGGTCCAATGCCCCAATGTCCCTAACCTTACTTGGCCATCCATCTTCCACATTTTGATTTTTTTTTAATTTCAGAAAAACTCAATTTCAACAAGATTGGGTATTACAAGAAATTGAGGAGTTTAGTGTAATGATCCATTAATTTAGTAATTGTGCACTAGTGAAAACTTCTGCGTTTTTCTCAAAACTCCGTTTTTAGATAGATAGCCTTTGCGCTGTAAGATATCGATATCATCTACGACTGCTAACTCTTCGAACGAGAACGAAGCAAATTGAGAAAAAACGTCGTACTCAGCGGGGAAAATTGGCCAATCGAGATGCATGAAAATGTGCCCGAATTTTCCAACGCATTTATGAAGTTTTTTGGAATCCTTGAAAAGGGAATTATTATCATGATAGCGAAGTTACCTATTATTTTATTATTATTATTACAAGTCGCTGTGTTGTGTATTAAAATGTATAAGTAATGATGAAATAATGTATTCAGGAAGAGAAAGCCCTGTAGTCGTAAGTATGTGCCACACCAACTTGGCAGAATTTTTTTTTTCAACCTCGAAAAGTGAAAACAAAGCTTCCGCTATCTAGGTAGACTCAGAAGCAAAACATTTTGCCTCTCAGACTTGAAGGGAGCGCTGAAGCCCTCACTCGGTGTGAAGCTGTCATTTACCTTCAACATCGATGGGTGTTTTTTCTGCTGACACCACAAGTCGACCAGTTATGACCATCTAATAGGTTCCAAAGGGCAAAGTTTTGGCGGGAATCTTAGAACGGAGTACCTGAAACAGATGTGTGGTTTTGAAGTGAGGGAGCAGAAGTAGTATAAGAAGGTGGGTCATGATTTCCATGATGACGACATCACTTGCTCGTTTTATCACGAGCCGACGATTTGTGCACGCGCCGAATTCGCAAGCAAGGTCGCTCGACTCTCCCTGAAGTTGAACGACCCAGAGATGACGACTTGGCAGGTTTCTGTGCCTAAAATCTGCGCTTATTGAGTATGAATGGAGATGGGATACCTCTTATTCCATTCTCCAGTATTTCCTCTTCTTCCAGTTGGTTGTCAGGATCATAAATCGCTCGCGTTTGAAGAAACAACTGTATTTTACAATAACTTGGTTCAAAACGGATTATAAATCGATTACATAGCTCTAGATCGCCGAAACTCCCCTTGCGGTCAGTTCACTGGCTCGCCCTGAACCCAACTGACGATTGAAGAAGTATCTAGGGAGAACCCAGGGCCCTCACCACTCTTCTTCAAGGGTGCTTGGCATGACGATCCCTACTTGGGATAGGTCTAGACTATCTGGGGGCGGCTACACGGCCATCCTGACAGTCACGTCGTCCTCGACGTGCTGAAAACAATCAAACCAAACCAAAATGGTGTGGTTAGTTCTTATCAAAAGTGCTTTTTACACCCTTACCTTTGCTCAGTGGGTGAATACAATTATTGAACAAATAAAAGCTTCATACAAATCTGGGGATGGACGAAATAGGCAAACCTCGTCCAAAAAAATCACAATGTGAAAATGCTGTAAACGGGTCACTCTCACCGAACTGACACATACTATGTCAAAACATGGAAAATGAGACAATTTGGTCTTACTGACCAAAATAAAAGCTGGTCTTACAGACCAGAACTGATTTAGGAAAAACTAGCTGAAATCTCTGAAGATCTGGGTGAATCTGCCCGAAAATCTTGCTATCTGTACACTACTTGTACTGCAATTAAACAAACTAGCTAACAGACTTAAAAAAACCTTGTCTAGGATATTTTGCCCCAATCTAAACAAAGACTGCCACACTGAGAATAGGCCACTAGGCTAATCTACCTGGATCTCTGTACAAACTGTACTAAATGCATGAAACACCACGGAGGATAAGTTGCAAATCCTGAGCAAAAGTGACACAAACTGCTGCAGACAACCTGTCTTACTGAGAGTATGTAACCGCCAGACACCACATACTGAGCGAACTGCTCCAGATCCATACTGAGCAAACTGCTCGATATCCTTCAACTTGTATCCTAATACTCTCTGATATTGTCAATCTATCACAATTAAAGCCAAACCAAACCAAACGGGTGTGGCGGTTATCAATGAAACCAACACACAACGCAACAACTCGCTCAACCAAGGAGAGATATAGAAACAACCAATCCAAAACTATGAGTTGTCAAGGCCACTAGGCTAATCCGGCTGGATCATTGTACATGATATGACCCACATTTAAATTCATTATTAAGTTCTTAAATAAAGAAGTACGAGAGGATCCCTGAGTGAGACACCACCCGCAAGGGAGGGACGAGGTACGGGGAGTACACACCACATGACGTCACCCTTCCACCTCTCTCTCCCTCAACTAATCTCACGAGTATATAAGCTCACTCAAGGATGCTCCAGTATGCCAATCTAGTTCAGTCAACCGACTTATTCATTTCGCTCTCTACCTTCTCCTCGAATAAGGATCTCCTCGAAGTATTAGGCTAGGTAAATTTCCCGCATCCCGCCGGTAGGTTTCTATGAAACGCCGGGGCTGACGGGCTAGCCTGCAACTCCCAGTACTCCGCATGCCGGTCTGGTTCCATGAGCCGCCGATGCGACGTACTGCATGTTAGGATAGGGACTTTTCTCTCTTCGTTGAGTAGGGGTTAAACGTGTGAGCTTCCGCTCACTGAAACCTCAACAACAGCGGCAGAGCTAGGTCAGAGAGTTAGCCTCCCTCCTGAGGCTCCCAGACAAGCGGGACGCCACCTCCACCAGTGTGTCCAACTCAAGACAGCTGTCTTTCCTCGTCCAGCCAATCAGAGCCCTCCACGACCAACATCCAAGTGGTGGGGAGGGGAGTCACACTGGAATTTCCAGAAGCTTCAACGGCTTGGCTTCAGCCCAGTTACAACCGTCAGACAGATAGGTAGCCACTACGGACTCTGCTCTTCCCCCCAGTCTAACCTTGTGCGCACAATTTAACCACAAAGTCGACTTACCTCATAAATTCACCGCAAAGTCCCCGCTGCTCCAGTGAAGAACGACCCTTACCTTCCTCTCCTCGAATCTGCGCAGAATTCCTTCGGGCCCTCTCAGAGTGAGTGCTCAAACCTAACATACTAAATCTTTGGCCAAAGTAGTGAAAGTGATAGAGTAAAAGTACTATTAAACTATAAGCTACCCTTTAATGTAAATTTATTCAATAAGTGTTATGGTATTTGCTTTTTTCTCCCCCCCCCCCAGAACTCGTGCCCAAAGTCGTTCAACAATTGACGAAACAGTCATCACTCGTTGAATGATACGCTCATACCTTGGTGACAGCGGTAGGCTTACCCCCTCCCTCTGTCCACAACGTGTGAGCACACCAGCCTACAAAGGAAACACAAATGCCGCATCGAGAAGGTCATCTCCTTCACTCGATGACACGCAAGCACAACAGTACAAAATGTACTAAATGCATGAAACACCACGGAGGATAAATTGCCATTCCTGAACAAAAGTGACACAAACTGTAGCAGGCAACCTGTCTTATTCAGAGTATCTAACTGCTCGACTTGAGATAAACCCCCTCAGAGCAACCGCACACTGAGCATACACTCCAGACCATGTTGACCATGCCAGCGCGACTCATCTTGCTCTAGGCCACCTCTCCTCCTCTCTGCAACTCCAAAATGTAAACAACTATTACTGTGGCTTCTCTTGACAAGACATAAAACGTAAGGAAACAACTGCACAATCTGATATACAACTGCATGAACTATACTGCAACCAAAATGAATCAGACGCATTTGGCTCATCTACACTGAGAACTAGTGACTGGCCATCTTCTGCTGGATCAAGTGCACGATGAATACGATCATGCGGAAACGACTATCAATTGATACTATTTCATATTAGCCATTTGGTAGAATTTTCGTAATTTTGAATGGGCCCTTCAACTTCGGGTCAAATTTTGATTGATTGTGCTCTTCGTTTTTCAGAAGCACTAAATCAACTACTGCTTGCTACTAACACACAACACTCAATACTTTTTGGACTCAACACTCCTGGTGCTTTCTCTCTCGAACTGCAATTCACATACCCGCCTCAAACTTTGTCTCGCCACGTGGGGACAATTTGAACAGGTAAAGCAATTACAGCAATGGCGTATAAAGGTTGATAAACCACGTTTTGGCCGAAAAAAAGAATATTTTTTTTTTTTCAACCGGTGCGAATGTCTCAACAGCGCCTCGGGCGTCCGCTATCTCCCGTTGGTGACTCCCCTAAATGTAATTTTCACGGGTTATCAAGGAGCGAAAAAAATGAGGTGTGGATGAAAATAGCTCCGAGTTTCTTACTTAATAGGTAGAAGAAGCTGAAAGTTGTTGAGTGCATGATGCGCTGCACGTAGTAGCCCCAGTGACTCAGCTGCCAACGTAACCTTCGAATTGCCGTAAACGATGCAGGAGAGGAGAAGCCGATTTGATACGGAACGAACGTATCTCCGAACTCGGAACGAATTTACTTCTCACTTCACAATTATTACAATCCAATACTGAATGGTACATAAGCTCCTGAGTTCACCGAACAAACAAAAACTCTACAAACTATTATTACACAAAGGTTTATTATTGTTCTATGTAGATCACTCCATCGCCATTGTTACCACCAACCAACTTGATGAAAAAACATCGATCGCATTTCGGTCAGCTAAAATTTGAACGGAGATTAGGCCTCTAATGTGATTCACGCTCGTGTTTCTGATTTATCGTAAGTCCAACCCTTAAGTTCTCGCAGGGAACGAACGGTTTGTTCTACAGAGCTCCACATGGTCTCTAAAAATTAAATACTATCTCAAATTAACGGAAAAACAATTCCTTTATTGTAATAAAACCTTTCACGGGAAAACTAGGCTTTATTCATCTGAATTGATGACATTGAGAATGATACAATAATTAAATAATAAAGTAAAATTAGAAGATGGAATCATGTGTCAATAAGTGAATCATATGGCTGATAGGATTAGAGTGGATAAATATCACCACATTCTTCCACCCTTTAGAGATTCAGCTCATAGTCCTCGAATCGTTGGGGAATGCGGCGTTCTCTCGTTGACCGACGAAGATGCTGTTCTGAGTGGTTTGTAGGGGGTGGCGTTTCTTGTTCGTCAAGTTGAGGAGTTGTTTTGGAATCTTCATGCACCTCTTGAAACTGGTCCGGAATGTTTTGAGATGATTTCGGAATTTCCAAAACATCATGATTTACTGCAGACCTTGTCTCGCTGCTTGGTGCCAGATGCTTCAGGGATACGGGCATTTCCCGTCCATCCTCCAGCTGAACTCTGGCATATTGGGGGTTCATGTCTACAAGTTGCACCTCCTCAACCAGCGGATCATATTTGCTTGGGCGAACATGCTTCTTCATTAGGACTTTTGATGATGGTACAAGCCAGGAAGGAAGTGAGCAGCCATTGGTGGATCTTCTGTTGTGCTTGAACATCCTCTCATGGGGAGTTTCGTTAGTCGCTGTACATAACAATGATCTTATGGAACGGAGAGAATCAGGAAGTACAGACTCCCAATCAGATGTTTCCCGGTTCCTCTGTTTAAGAGCAAGAGTCACTGTCCTCCAAATAGTACCATTTTCTCTTTCGATTTGGCCATTCCCAGTCGGATTGTATGGCGATGACATAGAAGTAGCTATACCTCGGGCATGCAGGAAATCTTGGAGTTCCCGAGATGTGAATGAAGCTCCTCCATCAGTATGGATGTAAGTAGGGGTGCCGAAAATTGAGAATAAATCCACAAGACAGTCAATCACTGTAGACGAGCTCATGTCGGGACAGGGGTAAGTATGCGAAAGGAAATCTAGAAAATTCGTCTATGAGAGTCAGAAGGTATTTATTTCTAGTTTTGGAAGGGAGTGGATCCTTGAAATCCACGCTAACTCTCTCGATAGGATGCGTTGCCTTGATCAGAGTAGAACGATCAACTCGATGGAATTTTGGTTTCACTGCACTGCAAGATGGACAAGTTGCAATCATTCTGCGAATTTCTTCTATAGGAAATGGTAGGTTATGAGTTCGTACCCAGTGAACCATTCTAGTGACACCAGGATGACACAAATCGCAATGAAGTGAATATAGTTTGTTAGGTTGGATAGAACTGCATACTCTTGAAAACGCATCTGCCACTTGATTTTCTTTTCCCGGTCTGTATATGATGCCGTAATTATAGCATGACAACTCTAGGCGCCATCTCTGAATTTTATCATTTTTAATTTTGTTTTGGTGATTCATATCGAACATGAATGATACAGAGCGTTGATCTGTAATAATTGTAAAATAACGGCCTAACAGGAAATGTCTCTATTTTTTCAATGAACTCACTACTGCATAAGCTTCTTTCTCTAGTGCCGAATGTCGCCGCTCGCTATCATTCAGTTTTTGGGAAAAGAAAGCCACTGGTCTGCCCGATTGTGAAAGAACTGCAGAAATTGAAAAATCAGAAACATCCGTCTCCACGACGAATAGCTTCAAAAAATCGAAATTTTTTGAGCTAAATCGTTTTCAAAATGTAACCCTTATTTTTAACCCTTAGAAGTTTTTAACCCTTAACCTACATCAACCAAAATCTTCGGGGCACAACTAGACCCCAAATGGAGCCCTCATACCTCATTTCATCAAATTCGGTCCATGGGAACTAAGGAAATTTCAACTTTAACTAAGTAAATTCTAACTAAGGAAAATTTTAGCTGACCAAAATTCGATCGCTGTACTGCCGTGCTAAGCCAGAAAGTCGTATCTTGGCTTCACCCAACATTCGGGAAAACGACCTAAAAGGTTTCGTGATGAAATAACTCTTTCACGGGGATATTTTTCCTCCTTTTACCACAACTAAAAGTTTTTCTTATTGGAAATTAGTTGCTGAATCGATTTCTGAGGTCAAAATTAAACATTTTTAAGTGTATATTGTAAAAAAACTGTATAACATTTTTCTATTCTTATTTTACTTACATTTAGGTCTGATATACTAAGCCTTGAAGTCGTATCTCGATCTTGAATTCACGTTTGCGCAAGCGGAGTGGCTACTAACAGTCCGAAGGTGGTGATTTTCATAGGGGACCATCTAAATACTAATCTGTAACATCCCTGAAAATTTCATCGAATTCGGATGAGAAATGTAGAAGTTATGGTCGTTACAAGGATATTCATGTTTGCCCATGCGCAGTGGCTACTATCAGTTCGAAGGTGGTGATTTTCATAGGGGACCATCTAAATACTAATCTGTAACATCCCTGAAAATTTAATCGAATTCGGATGAGAAATGTAGAAGTTATGGCCGTTTTTTTTTTTTTTTTTTTTTTAATGAATCTCCCCTCAAAGACTGAAGGTCTATTTGACGGAGGGGGCACGCCATAAAACTAAATAAATAAATAAATAAAATATAATGGGGAGGACGCCCAGGACTCACCCGACGCCGGCCCTAGGGATGAGGGATGATGAGGAAGGTGGGGGTGGGAGAGAGGGATGAAGGGAAGTGCCTCTATAAAATGACCACCAGTTTAAATATGAGCCGAGCAGTACGCGTCTGGTGACACCACGGAGTACGCCTACTGAGATGCCCAACTCGCGCAACTCCGTGGCACTTTTCCCGCACCACACTCCGCGCCACGACAAGGTCGCAGCCATAACCCTGATGTTGTTGGGTTCCACTCCTTTTAGCTCTGACACTGCTTGCCGTAAATCATCTCTATCATACTTTCTTATCTTAGCCCGCCAGGTCTGCTCCATGTCCATGCTGCCATTAACAACCTGGACATCCAGGATAATGCAAGACCTGTCGGGCTTGACGGCAACAATGTCAGGCTTCTTGCCCTGGTCACTTGGCATGTGGTATAATCTCTCCCTTTCAACATCCTAGCCGCTGGATGACAGGGCACCTGCTATCTGCTTGGCGACCGCATCATGACGTAGGATGCGGCCCCCATGAGTTCGTGGACACTGCTGCACTACATGATACAGGTGTTCATTTCCACTCCGACAGGCACGGCAAAGGGTATCTGTCATCCCACGACTACCTCTTGAACACCGTACCGCTGTTGGCAGTGTTGCCACACGGACGGCGTGGAAGTTCCGGTAGTCGCGGGCCCCAATGCCCTCCGAAGCCCAATCCACCCATTGGGATGAGATAAGGCTTTCGGAGCACTGTCGGAGTTCTTTACCATCTACTGACTCATGCAGCGCAGCAGCGAACTCAGCAGACGAACTGGGTTTTGGAGCAGATGGTGTTGCTCGGTCGCACCATGCTAACTACTGCCTGACAAAATCAAGACCAGCAGCAACACGGGCGACCTCCCAGCTCGACCCCTGAAGGGCTAGCAGGCGCCGGCGGCGCAGAGAAGGGATACATGCAGAGAGAGACACAATGCCAAGCCCACCGGATTTGACCGGTGCATGGATATAGGCACTTGGGACACCAGGTGGGAACCTCAGCCAAGAGCGCACAGCAGAGCGGACTTCTCGATCTAATTCTTGCAGCCTCCTCGCCGTAAGCCTGCCAAAGACTAACCCATAGGTTAGCTTCGGCAGTAAGTACGTGCGGAGGAGGCGCAGCCTCTGCTGTGGCTTCAGTGGAGCCTTGGTAACGCGGGCTAGCGCTCTACCAAGGTCCACACGGCTGGCAGTGATGCACCCCCATGAAGTCGACTCCAAGGTACCGCCAGACCTCCAACACAGATCGAGAAGGAATGGGGGCTTGTCCTATGACAAAACCCCCATCCACAACCTTCACTTTGTGTTGGCGACCCGACGGGACCAAGGAGACCGACCCACATTTATCGGGGTTGACCACAAGTCCACACCTGGATAGCTGCTTAGCAAATGCATTGAGGGCAATCTGCAAGCCCTCGCGGGTTTCTGCGAGTAGGATAACATCATCGGCAAAGGCCAATGCTCCTACTCGCACCCCAGGGGCAAGATCAAACCCTACTTCTGTGGGCAGCTTACCCAAGGCCGTATCCACGACCAGGTTAAAGAGGAGTGGCAATAGGGGATCCCCCTGGCGTACCCCGCGCCCGATCACTAAATCCCTTGACACCTCACCTCCTGCCTCGAGGACCGTCACGCCTTCGCGGTACAGACAGGCCACATACTCAATTAATCGAGATGGGGCCCCAACACCACAAAGGCAATCGGTCAGGGCAAGGTGACTGACTGTGTCAAAGGCCTTAGCGACGTCCAGAGCGGCGAGATGGAGTTGCCGGCGTTTAATACGGGCCAGCGAGATGACAGTTTGGAGAACCGTGAGGTTCTCTGCTGTGCCATCTGCTGGCCGAAACGCTCTCTGGACGTCACCAATGACACCAGCCACCTGAAGGCGAGATGCCAGTTTTTTTTTTTTTTTAATTTTTTTTTAAAGAAACTCCCCTGAAAGACGCAGGGGGCATTAATACAAAATAAATAAATAAATCAAATATAATGGGGAGAACGCCCAGGACTCACCCGACGCCGGCCCTCGGGATTAGGGAAGATGAGGATGGTGGGGGTGGGAGAGAGGGATGAAGGGAAGTGCCTCTATAGAACGACCACCAGTTCAAATATGAGCCGAGCAGGACGCGGGTGGTGATACCACGGAGTACGCCTACCGAGATGCCCAACTCGCGTAACTCCGTGGCGCTTTTCCCGCACCACACTCCGGGCCATGACAATGTTGCAGCCATCACCCTGATGTTGTTGGGTGCCACTCCTTTTAGCACCGACACCGCTTGCCGTAAATCATTCGTGTCATATTTCCTTATCTTAGCCCGCCAAGTCTGCTCCATGTCCAAGCTGCCATTGACAACTTGGACATCCAGGATAATGCAAGACTGGTCAGGCTTGACGGCAACGATGTCGGGCTTCTTCCCCTGGTCACTCGGCATGTGGTATAACCTCTCCCTCTCAACATCCCAGCCGCTAGATGACAAGGCACCTGCTATCTGCTTGGCGACCGCATCATGACGTAGAATGCGGCCCCCATGAGTTCGTGGACACTGCTGCACCACATGATACAGATGTTCACTTCGACTCCGACAGGCGCGGCAAAGGGGTAGGGTTGCCCCACGACTACCTCTCGTACACCTCACCGCAGTTGGCAGAGATGCCACACGGACGGCGTGGAAGTGGCGGTAGTCGCGGGCCCCAATGCCCTCCGAAGCCCAATCTACCCACTGGGAAGAGATTAGGCTTTCGGAGCACTGTCGGAGTTCCTTACCATCTACTGATTCATGCAGCGCAGCAGCGAACTCAGCAGACGAACTGGGTTTTGGAGCAGATGGTGTTGCTCGGTCGCACCATGCTAACTGCTGCCTGACAAAATCAAGATCAGCAGCAGCACGGGCGACCCCCCAGCTCGACCCTCGGAGGGCTAGCAGGCGCAAGTTTTGGAAGTGGCGGAAGACTACCGAGGATACAGAGATCGGTCGATAGCCTCCAGGCCCACTTCCCCCTTTCTTGGGAATAAATACGGTTCGGGTACGGGTTAACGCTTTCGGGGGTCTTCCCGCAAGGATGAGCAGGTTGAGGACGAGCAGCTTAATCGTATTTGGTGCTTTATTCCAGCGACGGGCGGAAACACCATCCGGTCCAGCGGATGTGGAGTTCTTGACACGGCACTTGTGTGCCTCGTCAAGTAGCACCGGCGAACACAAGATGCTGCGTAAGGAATCCCTGGTGGAGACTGGGGGAACCACTCGCTCTCCAGGGTTGTGGCTGGGAGCACTCAAAGGATATTCATGTTTGCCCATGCGCAGTGGCTACTATCAGTTCGAAGGCAGTGATTTTCATAGGGGACCATCTAAATACTAAACTGTAACATCCCTGAAAATTTCATCGAATTCGGATGAGAAATGTAGAAGTTATGGCCGTTACAAGGATATTCATGTTTGCCCATGCGCAGTGGCTACGATCAGTTCGAAGGTGGTGATTTTCATAGGGGACCATCTAAATACTAATCTGTAACATCCCTGAAAATTTCATTGAAATCGGATGGAAAATGTAGAAGTCATGGCCGTTACAAGGAAATTCACGTTTGCGCATGCGCAGTGGCTACTAACAGTCCGAAGGAGGTGATTTTCATAGGGGACCATTTGAATACTAATCTATAACATTCCTGAAAATTTTATTGAATTCGGATGAGAAATGTAGAAGTTATGGCCGTTACAAGGAAATTCACGTTTGCGCATACGCAGTGGCTACTAACAGTCCGAAGGAGGTGATTTTCATAGGGGACCATTTAAATACTAATCTATAACATTCCTGAAAATTTTATTGAATTCGGATGAGAAATGTAGAAGTTATGGCCGTTACAATGAATTCACCGTATTCCATTACAGTTTTTTGACAATATACACTAAAACGCTGCAAATCATTGCTCAAAGGTTTATTATTTTCTGTATAGATCACCCTTCTGTATAGAGCACTGGTTCTCCATCAATAGCACCTACCACCATCTGTATTCTCCCTTGACCTTCCCTCTCAAATTTCAGCTTCCTGCATTCAATAGGATTGAAAATGGCTTCGGAGCTCACTCAGCTGATCAGTGATCTGAGGAGTGAAGAAGATCTCCTCGAATGCTGGAGACGCCTGGAAGAGCACTTCCATTCAATAGGATTGAAAATGGCTTTGGAGCTCACTCAGCTGATCAGTGATCTGAAGAGTGAAGAAGATCTTCTCGAATGCTGGAGACGCCTGGAAGAGCACTTCCATTCAATAGGATTGAAAATGGCTTTGGAGCTCACTCAGCTGATCAGTGATCTGAGGAGTGAAGAAGATCTCCTCGAATGCTGGAGACGCCTGGAAGAGCACTTCCATTCAATAGGATTGAAAATGGCTTCGGAGCTCACTCAGCTGATCAGTGATCTGAAGAGTGAAGAAGATCTCCTCGAATGCTGGAGACGCCTGGAAGAGCACTTCCATTCAATAGGATTGAAAATGGCTTTGGAGCTCACTCAGCTGATCAGTGATCTGAGGAGTGAAGAAGATCAACTCGAATGCTGGAGACGCCTGGAAGAACACTTCCATTCAATAGGATTGAAAATGGCTTTGGAGCTCACTCAGCTGATCAGTGATCTGAGGAGTGAAGAAGATCTCCTCGAATGCTGGAGACGCCTGGAAGAGCACTTCCATTCAATAGGATTGAAAATGGCTTTGGAGCTCACTCAGCTGATCAGTGATCTGAGGAGTGAAGAAGATCTCCTCGAATGCTGGAGACGCCTGGAAGAGCACTTCCATTCAATAGGATTGAAAATGGCTTCGGAGCTCACTCAGCTGATCAGTGATCTGAAGAGTGAAGAAGCCTTTGAGCAATGATTTGCAGCGTTTTTTACCCACCAACATTTTTTTTACCTACCAACTTTTTTTTACCTACCAGCTAGGTACTACCTACCACACCATACTGGCTTCACACCCTCACAATCAAGTTTATTAGAAAGAACTAAACGCTTCACACTCGATTGGAAAAAATAGAAAGCTTCATAATTTCCATATTATGGAAATTTGATTACTGGTTACGCAGAAGGCAAAACTGTATACAAATCGAAGAAATGAGCAGCGATCGCATTTTAGTCCGATAAAATTTGAATGGAGATTAGACCTCTTTTGCGATTCACACTCATGATTCTGTTTTATCGAAGGAAAACCTTCAAGTACTCGTAGGGACCGAACGGTTTGTCCTACAGAGCTCCGGGTGGTCTCAAAAATTTTTAAAAATTCAATACTATTTAAAATTGGGGAAAAAACTATACCTTTATTTCGAGAGTTTTCGAGCTAGGGCACTCTTGAAAATTTCAACCCTTAATTTTCACCCCTTAAAAGTGACCTACATCAACCAAAAGCTTCGCGGCACAACTAGACCCCAAATGGAGCCCATATACCAAATTTGAACCAAATCGGTCCAGTGTTGCTAAGAAAAGTGCCGCGTACGGCGTACGGCGTACGGCGGACGGACGGAAATTTTTTGGTTTATTATTTTCAATAATAAGCCTTTGGAATCGAGCAAGAAAAAAAAAATTTTAACCCCCCCTCAAAATTTCATGTTTTACGTTTCAAGGTACGTAGAATACGAAAATCGAATAAAAAAATTTCCGTCCGTCCGCCGTACGCCGTACGCCGTACGCCGTACGCCGTACGCGGCACTTTTCTTAGCAACACTGGACCGATTTGGTTCAAATTTGGTATATAGGCTCCATTTGGGGTCTAGTTGTGCCGCGAAGCTTTTGGTTGATGTAGGTCACTTCTAAGGGGTGAAAATTAAGGGTTGAAATTTTCAAGAGTGCCCTAGCTCGAAAACTCTCGAAATAAAGGTATCGTTTTTTCACCAATTTTAAATAGTATTGAATTTTTAAAAATTTTTGAGACCACCCGGAGCTCTGTAGGACAAACCGTTCGGTCCCTACGAGTACTTGAAGGTTTTCCTTCGATAAAACAGAATCATGAGTGTGAATCGCAAAAGAGGCCTAATCTACATTCAAATTTTATCGGACTAAAATGCGATCGCTGTTCATTTCTTCGATTTGTATACAGTTTTGCCTTCTGCGTAACCAGTAATCAAATTTCCATACGAAGCTTTCTATTTTTCCAATCGAGTGTGAAGCGTTTGGTTCTTTCTAATAAACTTGATTGTGAAGGTGTGAAGCCAGTATGGTGTGGTAGGTAGTACCTAGCTAGTAGGTAAAAAAAAAGTTGGTAGGTAAAAAAATTGTTGGTGGGTAAAAAACGCTGCAAATTATTGCTCAAAGGCTTCTTCACTCTTCAGATCACTGATCAGCTGAGTGAGCTCCGAAGCCATTTTCAATGCTATTCAATGGAAGTGCTCTTCCAGGCGTCTCCAGCATTCGAGGAGATCTTCTTCACTCCTCAGATCACTGATCAGCTGAGTGAGCTCCAAAGCCATTTCTATTCCTATTGAATGGAAGTGCTCTTCCAGGCGTCTCCAGCATTCGAGAAGATCTTCTCCACTCTTCAGATCACTGATCAGCTGAGTGAGCTCCAAAGCCATTTTTACTCCTATTGAATGGAAGTGCTCTTCCAGGCGTCTCCAGCATTCGAGGATATCTTCTTCACTCTTCAGATCACTGATCAGCTGAGTGAGCTCAGAAGCCATTTTCAATCCTATTGAACACAGGAAGCTGAAATTTGAGAGGGAAGGTCAAGGGAGAATACAGATGGTGGTAGGTGCTATTGATGGAGAACCAGTGATCTATACAGAAGGGTGATCTATACAGAAAATAATAAACCTTTGAGCAATGATTTGCAGCGTTTTTTTATTCGATTTTCGTATTCTACGTACCTAGAAACGTAAAACATCAAATTTTGAGGGGGGTTAAAATTTTTTTTTTCTTGCTCGATTCCAAAGGCTTATTATTGAAAATATTAAACCAAAAATGTTTAATTTTGACCTCAAAAATCGATTCAGCAACTAATTTCCTGTAAGAAAAACTTTTAGTTGCGGTAAAAGGAGGAAAAATAATCCCGTGAAAGAGTTATTTCACCACGAAACCTATTGGGTCGTTTTCCCGAAAGTAGGGTGAAGCCAAGATACGACTTTCCGGCTTAGCAAGGCAGTATTTGGATAGGTAATAGTGAGAAGGTTCCTAAAGTCACCACTAAATGCTGAGTTTTCACAGGCAAAAAGTCGAATCATGCCGAATCAGAATGCAAAAGAAGTCGTATCGTCGAAATACTAAGGCCGATTCTCGTAACTGTGTCAAGATACGAGTTTTCTCCTTCTGATTCGCTCTGATACGACTAGTTGCTTAGCATAATCAAGTTAACATGCCTTAAAGCGAAAATCGGGAGGCTTTTTTGAGGCATTTCTAGTCGAGATACGACTCTGAAACTTCGAAAATCGATAGAAATCGACCCCCTAAACCCCCGGGTACCAATAACTCAACTTGGTCAAATTTTCACGATACGACTTTCTGGCTTAGCACGGCAGTGTAGGTACGAGGTAGGTAGGTACCTAGGTGGTGACAGTGGCAAAGCCGTGTTCTTTACAGACGAGTGATCTATATAGAAAAACAATAAATCTTTGTGTAGTAATTTGCAGCGTTTTTTGTAGAGACCACACGTCTGACAAAGATTGCATTTCGTCAGCTAAAAGCCTCACTTCACGTCAAAAGAGGGTTCATAAACGATTCACACTCGTGTTGCTGATTAGCTCCGTCCGGCCTACCGTGGAACTCAAGATGAATGCCACCTCTCCTGAGTCCAGCCAAGAGGCAGCAAACTCCGCTAACTACTTTCCTTCTTTCGATGTGAACGACTTTCCTTAACTGGAGCCTACAAAGTTGTGACACAATAACCGAAACCTTCTTTTTCATACATCCAACAGTAACGGGAGATCTAGCCGGCGCCAATAACTTACTCTGACAAGTACGCATTGCCAATTACCGGAGGAATTGGCGAGACGGCTACCACCTTGTTCGAGTTTATTTCAACTAGGGGAACCTGATCTGGTCAAGAGGACTGAAGACTGGGAGGCTAATGCCTCGTCTCCTTCTGTATATCTTGCTCTTCGGGCTTATTGTCAGCTACTTTCCTTCCGGAAAGTCCCCAAGGAATTTTATCGCCATCGAAACTTTTCCTCGGTATTACATCGACAATTTCTCTTTGAAAAACCATTGGAATCGAACGAGACATTTTTTTCTCAATATAGGTTGCTCCAGAGTAGAAATTCTATATTTGTCAGTATTCCGTTTACTTATTGTAAGATGTTCGTGGTTATTAAATAACCACAAATTAAATAATACAAATTTTGTACTCGGGGTTTTATCCCCGAGTCTGTCTCCCCTAATATGCTTTAGGGGGAGTTCGACTCGGGAATAAAACCCCGGGTACAACGAGGAATTTCACCAAATTCTGTTTGCATTTTTCCTGAATAGTTAATGGTGTGGGACAGATGAAAATCGGGTTGATTTTGGAAAATAAGTCTCCCGTTATTTTTGGCAGACATTCAAAATTTATGATTTCAACATGAAGCGGAAACGCTCGCTGATTGGCTGTTCGGATCGCCGTTACCTACCTTGGTGCCCGATAGAACGACGAAATCGTGTTATCTAAAAGGAAGTTATCAAACAAAACCAGGGGAAACCTCATTTTCTCCATCTTGCTTATTCTATTTTTTTTTTTTTCTTCAGTTCTTCGATTTCGATCTTTACTGGTTTTGGGGAATGTTACCTCCGAGGACTAGGGTTGATGAGCCCATTAACGGACAGGCCAGTAGACGGACACTGGTGCAGTTTTCCCCTCGTAAATAAGTCCAGAGTTTGTTGGGGCGATTGTGCCTATGTCCTTTTCCTTCACAAACCTTCTCTTTGCTAGGAACAAGTCTACTAACCTCCAAAAAGCGTAGCTGTTAATGTTGAGAAATTGACAAAAGTGGTGCAACACTGCTTGTACTGAAAACCCTTGATGGAGTTATCTGTTTGGTTGTGGAGGTGCTCCAAGGAAATAAGGCATGGAAATCAAATTTTTCGTTTCAATTCAATGAATCTCATTTCATTAGTGTGTTGTTATTCACCTGAAGACGTGGAATTGGTGTAACAGGCGATTTCTTAAATAATCACTTGAAAATCGCCTTGTCCGTCTACTGGAGCTGCAAAACACCCAACTTTCAGTAGGCGGACAAAGTGTCCGTCTACTGGGTATGGACCAAAAACTTGAAAAATCCAGTAAACGGACACCCTCATTTACCTATGTAATGGACTTAGTAACGTTCAGTCTTTTTCTGAATTAAACGTGTTTCTGATTTATCGTACGTCCAACTCTTAAATTATCGTAGGGAGCGAACGGTTTGTTCTACAAAGCTCCGCGTGATCTCAAAAAATTATGAAAATTCTTTGGAATCTTAAATTGAAGGGAAAACAATACCTTTATATCAAAATTTTAGTTAGGGCGTTTTCAAAATTTCAAAATCAATTTTTTGACCCTTAGAAGAGACTCACATCAACCAAAATCTTTGGGGCACAACTAGACCCCAAATGGAGCCTTCATACCAAATTTCATCAAAATCGGTCAATGCTAAGTTGGGAAAGTGCCGCCTACGGCGGACGGACGGCCAAATTTTTATTCGACTTTTGGATTCTACATACCTTGAAACGTAAATCTACAAATTTTAAATTAAATTTGATTTGATATTTCAATTTCAAGCTGAATTACATTTGTTAAAAAATTAATTGAATTTGTAAGAAATGAACTGAATTTTTAGAAAACTGAGTTCAATTTGTATAAAGTTTAATTTAATTTTGTAAAAGTTGAATTAGGTTTGTTAAAAATTTGATCAACTTTGTTAAAAAATCAATTGAATTTGTAAAAAATGAATTTAATTTCTAAAAAGATGAGTTTAATTTGGAAAAAGTTTAATGAAATTCGTTAAAAGTTGATTTAAATATGTAAAATGTTGAATTTCTATAAATTTTATTTAAATTTGTAAAAGTTGAATTGATTCTCTAAAAGCTGAATACATTTATAAATAATTGAAATAAATTTGTTAAAAAATTAATCAAATTTGAATTTCAATTAAGTTTAATTAAATTTGTTAAAAGTTGAATTGAATTTTAAAAATTGAATAACATTTGGTAAAAAATTAATTGAATTTGTAAAAAATGAATTAAATTTGTTAAAAAGTGAGTTAAATACGTATAAACTTTAATTAAATTTAATAACTTTAATTTGGATTAGTACATTTGTCAAAAAATTTATTGAATTCGTAAGAAATGAATTGAATTTGTAAAAAGCTGAATCCAATTTGTATAATGTTTATTCATAACAATTGATAGTTGAATTAAATTTGTACAAATTTAATTAAATTTGTATGCATTTAAATGAATTTGTCAAAAGTTTAAATATATTTGTAAAAAACTGAATCGATTCCGTAAAAGCTGAATCAAATTCATAAATAATCGAATTAAATTTGTTACTAAATTAATAGAATTTGAAAACAATATAATTGCATTTGTTAAATAATTGAAATAAATTCGTCAAAAGCTGAATTACATTTGTAGGTATAATGTTCAATTAAATTTGTTGATAATTGAATCAAATTTGCAAAGATTTGCATCAAATTTGTATAAAGTTGAATCTAATTTGTTAACAAAACAATTTAATTTCTAAGAAATGAATTAAATTTGTACAATGTTTTATTAACTTATTGATATTTGAATTAAATTCTTCAAAATTTATTTAGTTGTATTATTTTAATGAATTTGTCAAAAGTTTAATTAAATTCGTAAAAAGTTGAATTGATTCCGTAGAAGCCGAATTGAATTTGTAAAAAATTGAATTGGGTTTGATAAGAAATGAGTTGAATTTGTGAATGCTAAAATTTAGCATTTAATGTATAATAAATCATTTTCGACACCCCGTAGAAGCACAACATTGTGCAGCTGATAACAAATAATTGTGGTTACAAAGTGCGAGGAATTGAAATCCAATCGAGGTCGGGTGAGGCTTTGTGAGTCGAGGGACTTTGAGAACTGATCCGTCGGGAAATGTAAAACTGACTTGAGAGCGGGAGTTGACAGAAAGTTTTCTCCCAGACTGAAAGTCTCCGAGTTGGAGAAATCCAGTCAAACTGTCGGCCGAGACTTTGTGAACCCGCTTCACACGAACAGTATGTGTGGGATGTTCACGAAAGGGCGAGACGGCGAGGGAGGTCACGTTTTGACACGTCGAAAAGTCAAGAGTTCCGAACTCGGAGGAGGAAGTCAAAAAGGAGTTGAAAGAAGCAAGTATTCCGGGGTTCCGGGCGGAATGCCTGAGATTGAACCTTCGATCAAAGCTCCGAGAGGAAACGGAGCGCCGACGAGGAGGGGAGGAGTAGACGGATTGAATTACTTGAAAAGCGGGTCAAGCTGTTTGGCTCTCCGGAAGAGCAACGCTGAGAGCGAGACAGCGACGGATAGCAACGCTGGGGACGTCGAAAAGTTGATAAAAGAGCAACGCGGAAGGGTTTTTTTATGCGTTGTAAAAGTTTATTGCTCGCGAGCCCTTCGGAAAGGGCAGTTCCGGGGACTCGCTCGTTCCTTTTCATGCGACGAGCTGTAACTCCTCCGGCGCCTCTTCATCCAGTTTCTATTGAGGAGGTTTTGCTTTCTCGTAAACCCTTCATGCGCTCTTCAATGGGGCGCAAGTGATGGGGGGGGGGGTGTGGAGGGGGAGCCCCACCAGCAGCATGAGTGAATGAGCGAATTTTCAAAGGAATATTTCAACTGATAGATGAGAATCCTGCAGCCGGTGCTAATTTATTAAATGAATACTTTGTCAACGTGGGAACTAATTATGCAGCTAGACTTCCACCCGGCAGTACTGATAGTTTTTCTTTTAGGAATTTTGGGGTGACTGAAAATGAATTCATTCTTAAGTCGGTCACGGAGGACGAGGTTGGAAAAATGATTGGCACTTTGAAGGGTGGTTCTAGTCCGGGCTGGGATGGGATCGGTTCTGATACCTTAAAGTTGCATAGGGGATTGTAAAACCTTTATGCTACTTGATTAATAAGAGTTTTTTTTGACATTTTCATGTCTTTCATATGGCACATAAAAAAAAAAAAAAAATCGAAATTTATAGGGGACCGTCTAGGACCTATAAATCGGATATTTTGTGAATATTATCCCCTAACTTGCACCCTCCCATGCTAATTTTGATACTTTTGTGAAATAGTGAGCAATTTGGAATATTTCTGAGTCGAACAAAAAAAGAAACACGCAAATCGGTTGGAAATTGAGGAAAATATTGTAACATAAAATAAAAACGTGAAAATTTTTCTGATGATTTCCGCTTAGGCTCTAAGCGGAAATCATCCGGGGGTGCAGGGGGCGAAGCCCCCGCCGAGGCGCGCAGCGCCGAGTTTTCGCCAACTGATTCTATACGTCCTTGTTACAATGAGTGAGGAAGCTATACTGCCCACCCAACTTGGCAGACGTTTTTAAGCACCCTTTAGGCACATAAAATACAACTAAAAATACAACTAAAATACTTCCCTACCTTTGGTAGTGAGGAAGCAAAAATCGTCACGAAATTTGATGCGACGAAATTTGTTGCAACGAAATTTGTCCCAAGTCGCCACAATGATGATTATGACCATCAGAAGTGAAGTTGTTAGGTAGGTAGGTACTTTACAGTTTGATATTACCAGATCAGCTGAGTCGAAAATTGAGCTCCCTGATCAGCTGAGTCGAAAATCGAGCTCCCAGATCAGCTGAGTCGAAAATCGAGCTCCCAGATCAGCTGAGTCGAAAATCGAGCTCCCAGATCAGCTGAGTCGAAAATCGAGCTCCCAGATCAGCATGAAAATGTTTCAATGTGTTGCAGACTCGTATGCAAGCGTTTTGAACTAAACGACGGTTTGGAGGAGTTTTCCCCAATAATTTGAAGATTGCTATTGTACTTCCCCTTTACAAGTCTGGTGATAGTCAGGATATTACTAATTATAGGCCTATTTCTCTAGTTAGTAACATTGCTAAAATAGTAGAAAAGTGTTTTAAAATTCAGGTGCTTCACTTTTTAGAGATCAACAACCTTCTTTACGAGAGGCAATTTGGTTTCAGGGCTTGTCGGAATACGCAAGATGCGATTTTTTTTTTTAAATTTTTATTGGCTTCAAAATTAATTTATACAGCCGCTCCTATATACTTATAAAAAACAAAAACAAATGTAGAGATGATTTACATTAATTTACAAGAAAATTACGTGTTAATTGCAGTCTAAAGAAAAATTATAGTTACTAGGGGTGTGTCGGTCCAGGTATTTCCCTGGAACGGTTCCAACGGTTACGGTGACAAAGATGTAACCGTTCCAAATTACCGGTACAGTTCCATTACAGGTACAGGCGGTCAAATCCCACTCACATGACATGGATGAAGCAGGCTGTCAAATCCCTATTGTCCTTCTTCCATGCTTATGATCTCAACTTGCAATACAATAGCATCATTTCCCTTGACAGTTTGCTAAAAGGAAGGAATTTGAACAAGTGTTACAAAAGAGGCAATTTATTATAAATAATAGTTACCAAACAATAAGAACTTAACATGACAATAATAAATTAATAATACTGGAGACAACTTCCATGCTAACCAGTCCAGAAGATAACTTTCCGCTCAAGAGCCATTCCATGAACCATTCCATGCCCATGGAAGTAGTAAGGGCGCTTCCAGGTACAACATGGAACAGAACTGAGAACAAGATCCATGCTTACCGGTCCAAAACCCTTCCCGTTCCAGAGCCATTGAACCATTCTATATGACATCTTATCGGTCCGGTTACATCCTTACCGGTCCAGTTCCATCCTCACCAATCAGAATGATCAGATGATTGATCAGATCATTCTGATTGGTGAGGATGGAACTGGACCGATAAAAAAGATTCTCTTCCCGGTCCAGAGCCGTTTCATCAAGATATCTTATCAGTCCGTGGAACTGGACCGGTAAGGGACGAGTTTTTGTCACTGCGTGGAACCGTTCCAACCTGATACTCGGTTCCACAGTCCCGGTACAGCTGTACCGACACACCTCTAATAGTTACGTTAGCTTTCAGATTGACATGCCAATTTCATTGAAAAAGTCGTAAATTTTACAATAAATTTCTATGTTGTTCTCGGCCAGTAGAGTGTCAAGGTTGAAGGGGTGAGTCGTGGAGCTTTGCGTTGCTTGGAGGAGACGTTCGCGGGCTGCATAATGGCCTGGGCATTCCAAAACTATGTGGTTGGGCGTTTCTTCCGCGAGGTAGCATATTTGGCAAATTGGAGAGTGGTTCTCGTCTAGTTTGTGAAGGTATTGGTGGGTTTTTGCGTGTCCACTGCGTAGCCTGGTAATAGTTTTGAAGAAAGCTCTAGCTTTTGTCCCAGTAACTGGTTCGAACCATGGCTTTTTGGTAGGATTAGGAAAAAGCTCCTTATATCTTCTGCCGGACGGGTACGCGTGGAATTCGTCTTTCCAATGGCGCAATAAGGAGCAGTTCGCTGCTCTTTTAAGATCAGAGGCGGGGTATAGGCTTGAGGGCGGGGGTTCGGGTCGGATGGCTGCTCTTTTTGCTTCGTGGTCTGCAACGTCGTTTCCCCTTATTCCAGAATGGCTTTTTATCCAGTAAAAGATTATTACTTTCCCGTTTGTACGAGCTAGCACCATCTCCCGAATTATATTGGCCTCTATGGTGGTTAATCGGGAAGAGATCTTGAGGTGACTCAGCTTCGATGTAATACTTTTTGAGTCGGTCATCAGTATCACCCTGGAGTACTGCGTTTCGGATGCATTGACGTACCTTAGGGCTTCCCATATTGCAAAACATTCAGCGGTGTAAATAGATGCTTGATTCCATAAACTGAATCCGCGTGCCTCTTCGTTGGTGTAGTCATAGAATGCACAGCCCGTCTGTCGGTTATGGAGTGATCCATCAGTATAAATTACCACGGTGTTTGGTCCCCATCTTTGTAGGAATTCCGACACACGCTGTGTCACGGAACCAGGAGCGGAGTATATGGTAGAGGGGAGAGTCCGAATTGGCATAGAGTTCTGGAAAATGTTGTAGGGGATGGAGTAGATAGGAGGCTTGTCTGACGTTACCAGCTACTGAAGATCACTGGAGAGGCTTGTGAAGCTTTCACAAAGCAAAGGTGAAGGTTTCTTGGTCCAGAAGCGGTCTGTGAGATTAGAAATAGCCAGTCTCCGGATTTTACTCAGTAATTCTCGGTCTTTGTTAAAAAAGTTTAGAAGAGCGCGGTCTGCTAGCATCTTACGTCTCAGGTGCAACGGGGGCTCACCTGCCTCCGCCAAAAGTGCATTGATAGGAGTGGAACGCAATGCCCCTAGACTAATTCGTAGCGCTCGATATTGTACTTTGTCTACTTTGGAAAGAGCGGATTTGGATGCAGAGCCGTATAGGAAGGAACCATAATCAATAACTTCTCTCACAGTTAGTTTGTAAAACATCAGGGCCGTTTTAGGGTCGGATCCCCAGTTGGCATTCGAGAAAGCTCTTAGGATGTTGAGGTATGGTTCTGTCTTGGATGTTATCTCGTCAATATGAGCATTCCAGCTAAGCTTTTTGGTGAAAGTAACTCCCAAGAATTTGACACGGTGCACACATTCGAACGTCAAGTTTCCGAGTGAAATCGTATTTCCTATTGGAAGTCTTTGTTTGCGAGAGAAAGGGCATACGACTGACTTTTCTGGTGATATGTTGAGTCCCAGACCCTTGAAAAAGTTTTTGACTGCTATGACGGCTTCATCAAGAAGTGCGATTTGTTACTTAAACTCAAGAATCATTAATGATATTGATAATGGGAAGAGGCCGTTGGCCATTTCAATTGATTTGGCCAAGGCTTTCGACACCATTTCTCATGAAAAATTACTTGAAAAACTTGGCAAACTAGGTTTTGGAGGCGTGCCTCTAAAGTGGATTGAAAATTATCTGTCGGAACGAACTCAGTGTGTTAAACTGAATGAGATTAGAGGTTCCTACCTAAATTCAACTAACTACGGGATCCCTCAAGGAACTGTATTGGGGCCGCTATATTTTATCATGTACTTGAATGAAATAGGATTTAGCAATATACCAGGAGAAATAATTCTATTTGCGGATGACTCGATTATTTATTGTTCATCGGATGATTGGAACACCACTTTTAATGATGCAAATCTTAGTCTGCAACAAATTAACACGTGGTTCATCAATAACAAATTAACCATAAATTTGAGTAAAACTCTATGGCTGCCTTTTCACTTATCTGCAATGACCAAACCACTACATAATATGAAGGTTCTTTTACATTGTGCTGAATGTGACGCAATTAGTTGTGCGACCTGCCCTGAAATCAGGAGAACTTCGGAGGTGAAATACATGGGAGTTGTCATTGATAGTCGCGTGAAGTGGGGGAAACAATAGATTTAGTTACCACAAGATGTTTTTGCCAGACTTAATAAAATACTACCTTTGACCCTGTTAAAAATGTTATACTTTGCCCTTGTACAATATGTGCTTTTATACCGTATACCTACATGGGGTGGCTCGTATCCCACTAATCTTCTACCCATTGTCACCACACAAAAGCAATTAATACGAATCATCGCTAGAAAGGGATTTTTAGAGCATACAGAACCATTATTTAAAGATTTAAACATTTTAAAATGTTCACTACTAGTCGAGATGAATTGCATTAAACAAATCTTAAAAGAGAGTAGTTTTTCCACGCCGGCACATTCGATTTCTACCAGATTCCATTCTAGCAAATTTATGACGGTTGCTTACTTCCGTACTACTTTTGGGTACAACTCATACCGGGCGAGGGGTGTACGGGGGTTTAATGCTCTTCCGGACTCCATGAGATCTGAGCTTCTTGTTGGGCCCTCAAAAATCGGAAACAAACTGAAGCACCATTTCATTAAATTATAGGTAGGTACTTAGCGCAACTTGTGTTTGAATTCATCCTAACCTGTTTTATTCTGTTTTAAGCTTTCCTTATCTTTGGTAGGTACATGCGTGTATTTGAATAAAATAAATACTAGCTAATAATTAGTTTATAATAATGTATATACTCGAATAACAATACTATTTAACTGAAGTGTGTTTTCTAAGTGAAGTATTATGATTAATATTATCTCTTGTTGACTAAGAGGTGAGACTCATCTCCCTGCCACGGGCTATGCCCACATAGGGGATTAGTTTCTACAATCTAGCAGTGTTTTATGGTTTTAATTTTAGTTTTAGTATTTTTCATTTTAATTCAATCTTTTATTACTTTTGCCAGTATTATATTTCATTGTACTTGTTATGAAAGAAATAAAGAAATTATTTTTTAAAAAAAGTTTGAAGATTGATGATGTAGATATCAATAGTATTACTTCTTCAATAGGAAGTCATAGGTAGGACCGTGGATGTGAGATCTGTCTGTGCTCCATGACCACGTTAGACCACGCAGAGTGTCAACTTGGAACATGTTACTGTCCTGGGGCAGTGTTGGGCAAAAATTAGCTTCAGCTAACAGCTAAAAGCTACAGCTAACTTAGCTACAATTTAGCTGAAGATAACAGCTAAATTTTTAGATATTAGCTGTTGAGGAACAGCTAAAATTTCTAGTTGAATTAGCTATTAGTCGAAACGTACAGCTAACAGCTTTAGCTGTGGGGATTTAGCTGTCAGACAGCTAAAGATGAGTTTGGAGATTGATGATGGAGATATCAATAGTATTACTTCTTCAATGGGAAGTCATAGGGAGGACCGAGGATGTGAGATCTGTCTGTGCTCCATGACCACGTTAGACCACGCAGAGTATTAACTTGGAACGTGTTACTGCCCTGGGGTAATGTTGGGCAAAAATTAGCTTCAGCTAAGAGCTAAATGTTGAGCTATAAGCTGTTGAGGAAAAGCTAAATTTTCCAGCTGAATTAGCTATAAGTCGAAACGTACAGCTAACAACTTTAGCTGTGGGGATTTAGCTGTCAGGCAGCTAGAGATGAGTTTGGAGATTGATGATGGAGATATCAATAGTATTACTTCTTCAATGGGAAGTCATAGGGAGGACCGAGGATGTGAGATCTGTCTGTGCTCCATGACCACGTTAGACCACGCAGAGTATTAACTTGGAACATGTTACTGCCCTGGGGTCTCAAAAATTTGTAAAAATTCAATACTATTTAAAATTGGTGAAAAAACGATACCTTTATTTCGAGAGTTTTCGAGCTAGGGCACTCTTGAAAATTTCAACCCTTAATTTTCACCCCTTAGAAGTTACCTACATCAACCAAAAGCTTCGGAGCACAACTAGACCCCAAATGGAGCCTACATACCAAATTTCATCAAAATCGGTCAATGCTAAGTGGCAAAAGTGCCGCGTACGGCGTACGGCGGACGGACGGCCAAATTTTTATTCGATTTTTGGATTCTACGTACCTTGAAACGTGAACCATCAAATTTTGAGGGGGTGTTAGAATTTTTTTTTCTTGGTCGATTCCAAAGGTTCACAAGGAAAATAATAAGACAAAATACTATCCTCAACGCATGGGGCGACAGTACTCTGGAGAGTTTAAGCAACTCAAAGTTGCATTTGGCCAGCTGAGAGGCCATGTGTTCAGTATGACTCCGCCAGGACAATCTGTCACCCACGAGGATTCCCAGGAAATTCACTGTATTCCTTAGTGCAAGGTACTTAGATATTAATGTCGGGTCATCTATACAATCGTATTGTGGATACGAAGAAGCTATGTGCCACACCCACTTGGTATACTTTTCTTCCATTATTGAATACGAACGCCTATCCGCCCCCTTCCTCGTGTTATCCGGTTCAACTTTGACGAAAAACCCCGACTTACTCTCAGACGACTCGAAATTTGCATCTTAACGTCTCAGCCTCTAATATTTACGATGCGCGGCGATCATGATAAAGGAATTTATTTATTCTCTCGCCGCGTCCCAAGGAATTGAATCGGCCTTTTTACGGCCGTAAAGGAATGATTCGCAATTACGCGTGTTACGTTATTCCACTGTGACGAAAATGCGGTAATTAGTTTGTCTCGTGTGTCGAGCAGCAACGAAAAATTATAACGACAATGAGATGCGGCAGGTCGGATGAAAAATGACGAGGAACCAGCCTTATTCGAGGAGCCACTTTCCATATTAAGTCCCACTCAAGGGAACAACTCACGCGTCGTGTTTTTTTTTGTTTTTTTTCGAAAAAAGGAACCACCAATTACAAAAGCTTTGGTGAGAACAACATGATGAACTGTCAGAAAGCCTGTACATAAGCCACCAATCTCCCCCGAGCGTCGCCCGCATGATTTATACGCTCATTTTTCGACTAATTTAATTGAAAAATGATTCACACGGAGGCAGTTCCCACACTGGATGAAAACCCACTTTTTTTCCACAGAGAATTTGTATAATTTGAATAAAAGGCTTTCCCCGACTTTTGTGTACATGTGATTTGAAAAGCGTGTTTTGAAGTTTAATTTCCCTAATGGCCGGATGCGTTATATTATTTCGACTAAACGGTAAAATTTCGGTCGAGAAGAATAATTGTGGAGTATCATGAACGGAAATTAATTTGTTGAGCTCGATGGAATAATCATGCTGGAATATGAATAATGTAAACTAATTAAGTCGGCGCTTGATGATACACAGCATTACAAAAGTTGTTCGACTCTCGGATCATTTTGGTTTATTATTTTCAATAATAGGCCTTTGGAATCGAGCAAGAAAAAAAAATTTTAACCCCCCCTCAAAATTTGATGTTTTACGTTTCAAGGTAAGTACGTAGAATACGAAAATCGAATAAAAAAATTTCCGTCCGTCCGCCGTACGCCGTACGCCGTACGCGGCACTTTTCTTAGCAACACTGGACCGATTTGGTTCAAATTTGGTATATGGGCTCCATTTGGGGTCTAGTTGTGCCGCGAAGCTTTTGGTTGATGTAGGTCACTTCTAAGGGGTGAAAATTAAGGGTTGAAATTTTCAAGAGTGCCCCAGCTCGAAAACTCTCGAAATAAAGGTATCGTTTTCCCACCAATTTTAAATAGTATTGAATTTAAAAAAAAGTTTTGAGACCACCCGGAGCTCTGTAGGACAAACCGTTCGGTCCCTACGAGTACTTGAAGGTTTTCCTTCGATAAAACAGAATCATGAGTGTGAATCGCAAAAGAGGTCTAATCTCCATTCAAATTTTATCGGACTAAAATGCGATCGCTATTCATTTTTTCGATTTGTATACAGTTTTGCCTTCTGCGTAACCAGTAATCAAATTTCCATATGAAGCTTTCTATTTTTCCAATCGAGTGTGAAGCGTTTAGTTCTTTCTAATAAACTTGATTGTGAAGGTGTGAAGCCAGTATGGTGTGGTAGGTAGTACCTAGCTGGTGGGTAAAAAAAAGTTGGTAGGTAAAAAAAATGTTGGTGGGTAAAAAACGCTGCAAATCATTGCTCAAAGGCTTCTTCACTCTTCAGATCACTGATCAGCTGAGTGAGCTCCGAAGCCATTTTCAATCCTATTGAATGGAAGTGCTCTTCCAGGCGTCTCCAGCATTCGAGGAGATCTTCTTCACTCCTCAGATCACTGATCAGCTGAGTGAGCTCCAAAGCCATTTTCAATCCTATTGAATGGAAGTGCTCTTCCAGGCGTCTCCAGCATTCGAGGAAATCTTCTTCACTCCTCAGATCACTGATCAGCTGAGTGAGCTCCAAAGCCATTTTCAATCCTATTGAATGGAAGTGCTCTTCCAGGCGTCTCCAGCATTCGAGGAGATCTTCTTCACTCCTCAGATCACTGATCAGCTGAGTGAGCTCCAAAGCCATTTTCAATCCTATTGAATGGAAGTGCTCTTCCAGGCGTCTCCAGCATTCGAGGAAATCTTCTTCACTCCTCAGATCACTGATCAGCTGAGTGAGCTCCAAAGCCATTTTCAATCCTATTGAATGGAAGTGCTCTTCCAGGCGTCTCCAGCATTCGAGGAAATCTTCTTCACTCCTCAGATCACTGATCAGCTGAGTGAGCTCCAAAGCCATTTTCAATCCTATTGAATGGAAGTGCTCTTCCAGGCGTCTCCAGCATTCGAGGAGATCTTCTTCACTCCTCAGATCACTGATCAGCTGAGTGAGCTCCAAAGCCATTTTCAATCCTATTGAATGGAAGTGCTCTTCCAGGCGTCTCCAGCATTCGAGGAAATCTTCTTCACTCCTCAGATCACTGATCAGCTGAGTGAGCTCCAAAGCCATTTTCAATCCTATTGAATGGAAGTGCTCTTCCAGGCGTCTCCAGCATTCGAGGAGATCTTCTTCACTCCTCAGATCACTGATCAGCTGAGTGAGCTCCGAAGCCATTTTCAATCCTATTGAACGCAGGAAGCTGAAATTTGAGAGGGAAGGTCAAGGGAGAATGGAGAACCAGTGATGTATACAGAAGGGTGATCTATACAGAAAACTCGGCGCTTTGCGCCTCCCCCCCTGCACCCCCCCCCCCCCCCCGGTTCATTTCTTTTTCCATACTCTGTATGAAATCATAGGAACACAGAATGTGTTTTTGCGATACTAGTCATCCGTTAAATAAAAAACAACAATAATAAATGTGGAGTTGACATTAACGTGACAACCAATAATCATATCACCAGATGTTTTTCCTGTCGCTTTTTCGTGACGATTTTTTTTCGGTAGGTCATCGCAAAAACACATTCTGTGTTAGTAATAAACCTTTGAGCTATGATTTGCAGCGTTTTTTGTTAGGTTTGTGGTGAACGTGATAAATAACGACGGCTCAATTAAGAAACGAAGTACTAGTTGGAGTTATAATTTCAGCATGGAACGTGTTTTAGCCGTGAGCTAACTGGCCAAAAAGGTCACAAAATTGTGTTACGAAAATATCTAATGCATTTTAGATATGTTGCAAGAGATAATATAATGTTTGTATTATCCAACCCACTGAAATCGTTCACCACTCATTGAAAAGCAATTGATATATCCAACATTTTATTCTGTCAGAGCCTATCTGGATATTGTATAGAGGTGATTAGGAAGAGTCGATATATAGACATAAAAAGGATGATAAAAACCCCTTTTATTACATAAAACCCCCCTTTATTTATACAACTCTAAAGTCTCTCCACAATGAAGTACCTGCGGTGATCCTGCGGTGATCGGCGGGTGGTCCGGGTGAACTGCAAGGGTCTGAGCTTCAGGCAGAGTAGGCTTCTCCAGATGGGCGCTGAGAATACAGGACGGGAGCTATTCCGTCGGGGATCAGTTCTGGGCGAAAGATCTTCTGAATTCGGTGGTCGAAGTCTTTATAACCTCGGTCGGGCGTCAAGAAGGGAGACAAGCGGCGAAATGCTGAGCCGGCAGTTCCGAACTTGGTCGGGAAAAAGTCGGATATCCCGCTGGCGATTCCTTGTCTTCCACGGATCCGACATCTCCCCCTCCCGGAAATAAAAGACTGTTTACACCTGTAACATTTACAACTGCTATTAAATTGATATCCTGCTATAGTATTCTGCATTATCCTCTGTTTGGTCCTCTCTGCGTGATTCTCTCTGCGTGAACCTCTCTGCGTGAACCTCTCTGCTTGCGCCTTTCTGCCTTGGTACACCTGCCTGCATAATCCTCTCTGCTATGTCCGTTGTGTGGAGTGTTATCTTAACAAACAAAATATTATTAATATTATCACATAGGTACATCTCAATTTACCATCGGTTCCTTGACATTTCTTACAATCATATCTGCGTCCACTTATCGCTTCATTCAGCGTATCACTTCATTCCTACTTCGTATTTGCCTCAGTCCTGCATTGTGGCACCACATGTAAAGTTCATCAGAAAAAAAAAATATTAGTTTCATCATAATATGTAATCATTTGTTTCATTTAAACAAATTTACGTCTAAACCCAATTACATCTAATATATATATTCATATACAATACCCCAATTTCAAATTCTTAATTTGATATTAATCAAACAATAAATCACATAATCATAAAATCATATACAATACCCCAATTTCAAATTCCTAATTTGATATTAATCAAACAATAAATTGTTATCTATGTACATTTTAATCATAAAACCCTTAAACACTATAACTTGTTGTATCACTATGACTCATTCCCTTTCATTTGGATTATAGTTAACATGATTTCCTATTTTGTATTATATTTTATATCACCCTTGATATATCAACTCTTCCTTAATCTTCTATAACATTTAAAAAAAAATTGTTTAATTACTTTGACAATATTTCGTGGCTTGGGTTAATAGGTGGTGGGACCAGCTGGACACTGGTTTGGAAGGTAGGGTTTGCCTGTCCTTTACGACAAAAGTAACAGTATAATAGTCCCACACTGCTCAAAAATAAAACGATTAACAATGTTGTTCCTATTGACAAATGCTTCCAACGAATTTCTTTTTCCCACCATGGTAGCGTGCTTGTCTCGTTTTCCAATTTTGGTGCTAAATCGATTAATTTACCCATTTTTCTGAATGGATCTTCTTCTGTCAAATATTGTTCCAAAGCATTTATCTGTTCTGTTTCATTATTTTGGTCTACTGTTATTGATGTTGGTACGTTAGTTTCTCTAAATTGAACCAAAACTAAATCCGAAGCCCTAGTTTGATTTGTTTGCGGGAAATGGTTTCTTCCATCTATACTCAGTATACATGTTTCGTTGCATGTTATTAAAATTGGTTCATATGTTTTAATTTCTATCATCACCGTTCCATTATAAATCATTATAGTACTGTTAGATTTCTCATATTCTCGTAATTTCCAGAAACAGAGAGAAAAAAAAAATTTCTCCGTTATTTATAACGCCTACATTGTTCAAAGCCCGCTACACTTGTCTGTTGTGCGGTTTTTAGAGCTTACGCGTCTCGAAGGGGCAAGTTAATTACTGTTTGAAAAAAATTTTATTTCTTTGTTTTTATTTTCTGTTTCTTTGTATCTGCTTGGAGTATGATTGCAAAATCCATGGTTTTACGTCCAGCGTTTTGAAAAATCGATTCATGACTCAATTTTTCAAATCCCTCAGATTAAGCAACCATTTTCTAACTTCGTTTTCTGCTAATTAATTGTATAATCTTATGTTTGTACTTTTAAATTTTTTCCCTAATTCTTATTTCTTTGTAATATTGTATTTTTAAATTATTGGTCTTCTTTCACAAGCTAGACCTGGTACTATTTGATCTATATTGATTCTCTGCTGTATTTCACGATCCTTTATTTTTCGTATCACTGAGTATGCGCCATTACCATGTGCCTGCACTATTTTTGCTGGTCCTAAATAAATTTTCTTAAACTTGTTCGTTATATCTTGTCCATCTGTCAATTTATTCCTATTAAAATATACGTAATCTCCTACTTTATACTGTATACCAGTCCTTTTTTTGTCGAATTGCTTTTTGTTTTGATCTTGGGCTATTTTATGTGAATTCTGAATTTCTTTCCAATTTTTTTGCATTTGACATAATCTAACATTTTCATTTTCCTGTGGTGCATGAAATCCGGTTACATCTGGAATTCGTGACTCACGTCCCAACATAGCAAAAAATGGCGTCATTTTTATTCGTTTACAATATTGATTATTCAAATTGAACTCTATTCTTTTTAGATAAGGTTCCCAGTGAATTTCTTTTTGTTGAACTTGTCGAATCGCTTGGGTGACAGTTGCTACTCGTCTTTCTGTGGCTCCCTGAGATGCTGGGTGATACGGGCTTGAGAAATTTTGATGGATTCCCATTTCTTGCAAATACTCACTAACTGCTTGATTTTTAAAGGACTTGCCGTTATCTGTTTGTAAATTTTTTATAAAACCCCAAGTGTACTGATATTTTTTTAAAGCATTAATCACCTCTTCTCCGGTTTGATTTTTGCAAATTTGTAATTGAAGATGACGTGTATGCAAATCTACCATTAACAAAATCGACTGTCGTTGATTTGAATTTTGCGAGCACTCTATCGGCCCTAAAAAGTCACATTGTAAAACATCATTTGGAAATTCCGTTATGGGTTTCATTTCCTTAAGTTCTCCTCCTCGTTTCTGTGTATTAACTTTTGTCGTGCGGCATATATCACAACTTAGAACGTGATTAGTCACATCGCTCACTAAAGAATGCCAGTAGAATTTATTTTTCATTAATTTCAACGTGTTTTTTCTACCTGGATGACTCATATTATCATGATATGTAGTAATTAATTGTCTTCTTAAAGAAACTGGAATATATAGTAATTTCCTATCCCCTGCTTTTTTCCATAAATATCCCATATCATCCAATTCATATTTCCGCGATTGATTTTTCAATAACTTAGACGATGTTTTATTTCCTAGCATAATTTGTGTAATTTCTGTTGCAAAATCGTCCTTTTTTATCGCTAAAAGATATTCTTCAGAGTGCTGAAAAGTTTCCAGTGTACCGCTACTATATTGATCTTTCACTCCTTCCTTACTCATATCTACTTGAGGATTTTGGGCTAATCTCTTTTCTTCTTCCAATTGTTTTGCCTGTTGACGAGTTACCACACAAATATTTTCCGACTGCAAAGTAATTGGTTCTAAGGTTTCTTCGTCCATGATCTGACTTTCACCAAATCTGCTTAAATGGTCACACATAGACATCGTTTTTCCTTTTGCATACATTATTTTTATTGGAAATTCACTAAGTTTTAAACTCAATTTAAAAATTTTTGAATGAACTTCTTTAATGTTGTTCACGAATTTTAAAGCAGCATGGTCTGTTATTACTATCGTTTCAAATGGAGACATATGTATATATTGTCGTGCATTCTGTACGGCTATGCAAATTCCTGTTAATTCTAAGTAAGTTGCTGAATACCTTGCTTGTGTTGGGCTGTATCTCTTTGAAAAAAATTCTAGTGGATACCATTTCCCTCTATGATTCTGCACAGTTACTGCTCCTACCCCATGAGCTGCAGAATCTACAAGTATAACCACTGGTTTCTTCTCATCATATGTCCTTAAAATCGGCGCTCGAGAACATAACTGTTTCATCCTGTCTAAAGATTCCTGTTGTGGTTTATCCCATATTATTTTTGCCTGCTGTTTATTACTACTTCTCAACAAGTCCGTTATTGGTTGAATTTCTGATGCAAAATTATGAATATGTTCCCTGAAAAATCCAAACATTCCTACTAAAGATTGAACCTGTTTTTTAGTAGTTGGAGGAGGGATAGCAAAAAGAGTTTTTATTTTTTCTGGATCAGTCTGAATTTTGCCTGAACCTACAACTTTTCCTAACAATTTAATCTGTTGATATCCTATGTGAACCTTATCCGCACTTAATTTCAACCCTTTGTCTTCTATCAATGTTAACATTTTGTCCATGTTGATTTTATGTTCTGTCATATCCATTGACCCCAGACAAACGTCATCTGCATATTGCGTTACCTGTTGTTGATCGATTAACGATTTTAATGTATTTTCCGCTATTTCTATGAATTTTCCCGTCGATATTTTCAATCCCATAGGCAGATAATTAAACACCCACGTATCATTATTGTGGTCCGCGAAACCTAATTTATGTTGGTCCTCTTCCTTTACTGGTATTTGATGCCATGCACTCGCGTAATCAAAAGAACTCAAAATATATTTTTGTGAAGCGAATTGAATAGCTTCTTGAGCGGTTCTCCCAGTATAAGCTCCTGATGCTTGATAATCAATAACCTTGTTTAATTCCCTGTAATCTGTAATCATGCGGAAGTTACCATCTTTTTTTCTGACTAAATAAGACGGGCTTCTATATGGAGTTGAGCATTTCCTGATAATGCCTTTGTTTTCAAGTTTTTGAATCTCTTGCTTCATTGCGTTCATTTCATGGGGGTTACGTTTAAAAGTTTTACATTTTATTGGCTTGTTCGTGATCAATGGGATTCCTATTGATTGGCATTTCGCTTTCCCGATATCATATTCATCTAACACAAAGGCTTTCTCATGTCGCTTTAAAATTGCTACTATTTCATTATGGTCTTTTGCCGTTAATTCTGGATTTATATCTAATCTAATCCCTTTGTAATCCTTGATTTGCTCTTTCCGACCTTCAAAATAAGTTTTAAAACCCTTTACAATATTCTTATTTTCATTAGTTTGCACGTTGCTAATAATCTGTCTCCATTCTGGTTGAAGTTTAATTATCGCTCTAGTACCTTTATCATGATCTTTGATTATATTTTTTACGTCTGATTTCTCCTTCTGTATGACTACCCCTTTAATTCTGTTAGGTGTCTTGTATATTGTTGCCTGGACTTTGAAACTGTTCTTTAGATGTGGGTTTGGCTTTATCCATGAAAATCTTGTTAGTGAATGTTCTATAAAATATATATGTATTCTCTGAGGTCGATTTTTGAATTGGTAATATTGGGCTTTTTGCTGTGATACATTATAATAAACCAAATTGATTCCCAATAATTGCGAAATCTGTGCCAACAATTTTTCTGTACATGTTGTATTTTTGACATTTAGCTTTTTGCAAATTTTTTTATATGTAATTTCATGAACGTCTAACGCATCTTGAAACAATTGAAGTTGACTTGACCCACTTATTCTTTCCCCAGCCGGGAAGGTAACTGAACTGAGTCGTCCTTCGTTGGCCTCCGTAATTTGATTCGCCGTTTCTTCTGGAATCTGTCTAGGCAGCGTTTCATTGCTATGCCTTTTAAATGTGTAATTCAACGACTGTTTATTGTTCTCCCGTGGCCTACTTTCGATTCTTTTCCCTTTCGATTCTCGAGTCTTTAATCCACAAGTCTCTGATTTTACATTTTCAACTTTTTGATTTTTGCCTCGTGTAACAACTAAACCACATGAATTTTTTATGAAATCTTCGTTTTCATCCTTAAATGATATGTTTGAACCTTGTACTACAATAATCTGTTGCTTAAAGTCCATTATGGCATTTTGGTTATAAAAAAAATCTCTCCCCAATATAACTAACGCTTTTTGAGAAGTCTGTTCGTGTATACTTGGTCGCCAGACATAAAATGATTGAATAATTTGCTTTTCAATCCCATTATCATCAGTAATTGTTAAATTTAAATCTATCTTCCCACGAATTTCTAATTTATTTTCATCTATAGCATATAACTGTACGTTTGTTGACTTCATATCTGTCTTATTTTCAACATATTTTTCATGAATTATGGAAACACTAGCTCCCGTGTCGCACAATGCATGTAATATATACCTACCTACAAGTAGTTTTATCAAGGGTTGTTTACATCTTACGTTTTTTGGCATATTAATTTTACCCATAGTTCTCTGATTTTGGGGGCAGTTATCATGACTTAATCCAACTGTCCCCTTTATCAGTTTTTTTGATTCTGATAAAATGTTCCCCTATTCATTTGTAAGTGTGCTGGTTCAATCTGCTTCATTACCGGATTGTTATATCTTGTGTTGTAAGTATTGTGTCCTCTACCTTGGTAACCACTATTAGATGGGGCTTGTTGTAGCAGTAAATTACCTAAAACACTTGCTAAATTTTCGATTTGGCTATTATGTGCTCCTTGGCCAGTTTGTATTCTGGCACGATATGCCCCTCTATTTGGCCTAGAATATTGGTTGAACTGTTGTTGATTGCTTGAATTTCGCCAATCATTGAATCCCTGATTATATGGGTTACCTTGCCAGCCTTGATTTCTCTGGTAATTCTGAGAATTCTGGCGGTAATTCTGATATCTATACCCACGATAGTTCTGGCTACTTATACGATTATTCATACTATTTCCTCTTCCACGATTTCTATCCTGAAATGATCCGTGATCAACTGCCCTGTTCTGGCGCTCCGCTTCCAGAACCGCAACACGTTCATATAGGGTTTCCTCTGATTTTGGGGGTTTTTGTATTTCGATCTGTTTTTCGTTTTTAGGTAACCTAATTAAGGCTTCCACTTGATATAGTTTTATGACTGCCTGTTCAAAATCGTCTATTCCGGCAAGACATATTCTAAATTCGTTCGGAATACCTGCCGCTAAAATTCGTTGTTTTTCGCTGGTAGGCATGTCTGGAGCAGCCTTCCAAACTAAATTCCTTAGCCGATCAACATACTGTTTCATAGTTTCCGAATCTAATTTCTGAAGTGTTAACAGTTCCATCCTTGCAGATTCTATTAAACTCGGATCCTGAAATTCCTGTCTTAGTTGCAATTTAAACTCTTCCCAAGTTGGCCTTATTTTTCCTATTTTTTCATTTTGGTCGTACCAGAGCTGTGCGTCCGACAGAAAAAAACTCGGGATACTTCGCATGATTTCCCTTTGTTCCCAATTATGGTATCTTGCTAACTTCTCCCAACTGTTTATAAACTGATTTATATCTTCGTGAGCCTGTGCCGAAAAATACCGTGGAGTTATTTTAATAGGCGTTCTCTCCATGATGATTGTTTGAGTCGACTTTGTGATTTTCGTAATTTCTGGTTTTAAATTCCCTTCTTTTGTTTCGTTTTTTGAATTATTACCCGCTTGTAAACCTAGGTTTTCATCAATTAAATCGTCGGTTTTTCTATTCTCTTCGCTTATTACAAAACCTTGGTTTGTTAATATCTCTCTAGCTTCTAAATAATTCTCATCATATTTTGCATTATTCAAAATAATTCGTAATAAATCCGGTACATTTAATTCTGATTTTGCCCATATTTCATTAATTAATAACCTATTTTCATCCCTAGTAAGTACAGGTTGGCCTAAATAAGTCACGATTTCAGCATATTCTGCAGCTGATAGTCTATTTAAACTTCTTAAAGGCTCATCTGATCCAATATGGTACCTATCAATCAGTCGTTTTACTAACAAGACTAACGTCGAGTCGCTATCCGTCATCCGTCGTCCGTATTGTTACCTATAGTGGATGATTACCTATTATAAAATATCAGGATGAATTTAAGTTGGACGATGTATTTTTATTTAAAAATTCCCTTTTTCCACAGTTGTGTCATTAAACAAAATCTCCTGCTTAGGTGGATTTTGCTGAATGAATACCTGCTGAATTCAGGGGTCCTTCAAATTTGTTGACGATTTTTTGGCGACAGCACTTTTGCTGCTTGCGTACCTCGCTTCCTTACGTAAACGAGCTACACAAAATGTATTGCGGAACAAGACATGCCTTTTAAAATTCGGGGTCCTACCTAAGTGCTTTCAGCCTCTAATTTTCAGGATGAATTTAACTTTTCTGCTCACCTTCTTTCAGGTCTGTTGTGCAAATTCCTTCTGGGTTATAAGATTACTGACCTTCATCTTATGCAACCGGATATAGGATATCGTTGCCAAGGGAGCAAATTTGCACACAGTATCTCTCAAAGAAATGGCAGTCCAAAATTTAAACTTTTAAAATTCTGATAATATATTGCAAAAAAAAAAAAAAGGAAGAAAAAAAAGGGTTTCCTAGCCTAAGGCTGAACACTTCAACAACGGAAAATCTTATAATTAGTACACATGCACACACAAAAAATATATATATATAAAAAAAAATTCCAATGAGAGAGAGACAAGAGAATCGTATTTTTAACTTCTTTCCACAATAATTTATTATTTTTATTGTTTTAAAATAATTCAATTCAAAGTTTTCATTTCTGTATTTTATATTTAAAATCTTAACTTTATTGATTTTATTGGGGGCGAAACCTATTTTTTAGGCGCTCTCCACCATTTATGTCAGAGCCTATCTGGATATTGTATAGAGGTGATTAGGAAGAGTCGATATATAGACATAAAAAGGATGATAAAAACCCCTTTTATTACATAAAACCCCCCTTTATTTATACAACTCTAAAGTCTCTCCACAATGAAGTACCTGCGGTGATCCTGCGGTGATCGGCGGGTGGTCCGGATGAACTGCAAGGGTCTGAGCTACAGGCAGAGTTCGAAGGTGCGGCAGAGTAGGCTTCTCCAGATGGGCGCTGAGAATACAGGACGGGAGCTATTCCGTCGGGGATCAGTTCTGGGCGAAAGATGCTCCTGAATTCGGTGGTCGAAGTCTTTATAACCTCGGTCGGGCGTCAAGAAGGGAGACAAGCGGCGAAATGCTGAGCCGGCAGTTCCGAACTTGGTCTGGAAAAAGTCGGATATCCCGCTGGCGATTCCTTGTCTTCCGCGGATCCGACATCCGATGGTACCGATGGTAAATTGAGATGTACCTATGTAATAATATTAATAATATTTTGTTTGTTAAGATAACACTCCACACAACGGACATAGCAGAGAGGATTATGCAGGCAGGTGTACCAAGGAAGAAAGGAGCAAGCAGAGAGGTTCACGCAGAGAGAATCACGCAGAGAGGATAATGCAGAATACTACAGAAGGATATCAATTTAATAGCAGTTGTAAATGTTACAGGTGTAAACAGTCTTTTATTTCCGGGAGGGGGAGATGTCGGATCCGCGGAAGACAAGGAATCGCCAGCGGGATATCCGACTTTTTCCAGACCAAGTTCGGAACTGCCGGCTCAGCATTTCGCCGCTTGTCTCCCTTCTTGACGCCCGACCGAGGTTATAAAGACTTCGACCACCGAATTCAGGAGCATCTTTCGCCCAGAACTGATCCCCGACGGAATAGCTCCCGTCCTGTATTCTCAGCGCCCATCTGGAGAAGCCTACTCTGCCGCACCTTCGAACTCTGCCTGTAGCTCAGACCCTTGCAGTTCATCCGGACCACCCGCCGATCACCGCAGGATCACCGCAGGTACTTCATTGTGGAGAGACTTTAGAGTTGTATAAATAAAGGGGGGTTTTATGTAATAAAAGGGGTTTTTATCATCCTTTTTATGTCTATATATCGACTCTTCCTAATCACCCCTATACAATATCCAGATAGGCTCTGACAATTCCAACTCACGTTGCCGATTTCACTGACCAACAAAGAAAATGTTTCGGGCTCGAAATTAGCTAAGTCTGCTGGACACGAATATAACAATAAAATGTGTTGGTTAGCTCTAGTTTCCAAGATACAATAATGGTGAACGTGCCATTTATGGAATGGTGAATGCGGAATTTAGTGCAATTAGGTTGGTTGCATTGTGTAGGATGATGAACATTGTAATTCACATCATCAGCTAGTGTGGTTCACACGGATGAGTCATAATATGATATTTATTGAGTCATAATATTTTAAAGTTATTGCTACACTCCTGGAAATGCAAAGAGGAATTTCAATGAATTCTGTTTGCATTTTTCCTGAATAGTTATTGGTGTGGGACAGATGAAAATCGGGTTGACTTAGGAAAATAAGTCTCCTGTTATTTTTCTGAGACAATCAAAATTTATGATTTCAAAAAATAACCAGGAAAACGAACCTCTTCAACGTGAAGCGGGAACGCTCGCTGATTGGCTGTTCGGATCCCCGCCTCCTCCCAGTGTTGCCCGATGGTACGACGAAATTGTGTTATCTAAGAAGAAAGTTATCAAACAAAAACAGGGCAAACCTAATTTTCCCCATCTTGCTTTTTCTATTTTTTATTATTTTTTTTTTCAGTTTTTCGATTTCGAATTTTACTGATTATGTGAAATGTTGCCTCTGAGGACTATACAAAGTTAGATTTCACGATCTCAGAGCTTCAAGCGGCCGTACATGAACTGTTCCAGGTTGACGTCATCCTCCCGGTTTTTTTTAAACGTTAATATTTTCTACACTGTTTTGTTTATTCGTAAATTAGAAAGTACGGGCTGAAAGTTTGCCGTAGGGGGTTTTTCGAGGTGCTGAAAATAGGAATTTCCGACATGGTGAAATTCCTCATTGGGCTACACCAGCACTGCTCCTCCTTATGCATGTGGTATAGTCGAGATAGAAAGTCTCACTACAAAAAAGCTGAACGGCCAGCAAAAAATCTTAAGCCTGGAGAGAAAAATATCCAGAATGAGCCTTTGATAGATCCTAAAACCGTATTAAATACGGTTTATACGGTATAAATAAATACGGTATAAATTGTGTACCTTTCTTACACATCAAACAAATCCCTTACACATACTTTTCAAGTTCTTGAGAGGAAAATTCTCAAGACCAAGGTCAAAGAAGGAATTTTCGTTGGACCGCAAATTCGAGAAGTTTTTGAAGATCTTCACTTCGATCAAATGCTGAAGAGGAAAGAGAATTCAGCTTGGGAAGAATTAAAAACGCTGCAAATTATTACACAACGGTTTATTATTTTTATATAGATCACTCGTCTACAAAATCACCAACCATCCAATATGAAGAGAAAAATAAAAAAATTAAAATAAAATCAAAAAATAAAAAAATCCAAAAAAAAATCGAAAAAATCAAAAAAAAAAAATCAAAATCACCAACCATCGATCGCATTTTGGTCAGCTCTAATTTGAACGGAGATTAGGCCTCTTTTGCGATTCACACTCGTGTTTTGATTTATATATATATATATTTCAATATAAACCCTTAAATTTTCGTAGGGAGCGAACGGTTTGTCCTACAGAGCTCCGCGTGGTCTCAAAAAATTCTAAAAATTCTATAAAATCTTAATTTGAAGGAAAAACAATACCTTTATATCAAAATTTTTTGAGTTAGGGCGTTTTCAAAATTTCAAAATTGATTTTTGAACCCTTAAGAGTGACCTACATCAACCAAAAGCTTCGGGGCATAACTAGACCCCAAATGGAGCCTAAATACCAAATTTCATCAAAATCGGTCAATGCTAAGTGGCAAAAGTGCCGCGTACGGCGTACGGCGTACGGCGTACGGCGGACGGACGGCCAAATTTTTATTCGATTTTTGGATTCTACGTACCTTGAAACGTAAACCATCAAATTTTGAGGGGGTGTTAAAATTTTTTTTTTCTTGGTCGATTTCAAAGGTTCATTATTGAAAATAATAAACCAAAATGTGGGTCATGGATTTCTCAGTAACAGGAGAGCCAGTAATTACCCACAGTTGGTAAAAGAACATCTTGAAAATTACTGCGCTCTAGGTTGTAGTATGTCTATAAATGCATATTTTCTCCACTCTCACCAGGTGAGAATTTCGGGGTCCACTCTCCAGGTCCTGGATTTTTCCCCGAAATTCGTGGAGCGGTTAGTGATGAGCATGGAAAGATTTCATCAAGACGATGCTTCAATGAAAGAGAGATACCAGAGCCGTTGGAATGAGTCAATACTGGCAGACTACTGCTGGACTGTATGCAGGGATATAATAAACCAAAATATGAACAGGGCTTTTTATAGCATGTTAATGATTATGTATCTTGGAAACGGTAGCTAATTTAAAAAAAAAATCCTTGTTATATTCGTTGTTATTGGCCCGAAATATTCGAAAATAGTTCAATTAAAATAGGAAACGTTCCAAAAAAAATTTGGTTGATTAGTGTTTTTCGCCTCTTACTTTATTATTAGAGGCTGGCAAATTTGACCACCCCTAAACACGTCAATAAACAATTATTGAGAAAGGTAGCGAAGTTTATTCTCCCAAATTCCATGAAATTTTCAAAGATTGTGTAGCTTGACGTGTGGAAGAACCGTGTGAGGTACCTACCTAATTATAGATTGATGTTTTGAGATCAACTATATGCATCGGATCATCCAAAGAATCGGGTCATGGGGAATCGGGAAGCTATGTGTCACACCTAAGAAGTACTTTCCTTTATGCCGGAAGACCGTCAGTCTGTCTGTCTACGTGTCCGCAAATATTTACACGAAGTTACCGTCCGATTTTGAAGAATATCTAGAGACTGAGTGTTGGGATGAAGTGATGGTTCTTTAACCCAGATAACCCTGAATTTTTTATTGACTAATTTTTTGAATTTTTTCGTATGTTTAGTATCATAGGTGTTGTCTGAAGACAAATTTGGCACTCTTACAATTTTTTCCCATTTTAATGAGGTCATAAATGGGCATCCTTCCAGAAGGACGTCGGTAGAATAAGGAAGCAATCTCTCTCGCATATTCCTTATTCTTATGAGATAACAAATGAGAGTCAAGATTGAAAATACACTTTTTATTCAATCAAAACTGGATATAAAACTATGTATAATGTAAAATTGACAAAATTTATTTTGTATGGAACGATAGAAAACGAAAAAGTGTAGAAATATGTCACATTTCAAGCATCCGGTTGTCGATTTCGTCTTGGAAAATCCTCAGTGCTTGCTCCTTCTTCCTATCTTTTCGTCTACTCCAATGTAGTGTTCTTTCTTATCGAATCTAAAAAAAGATAAATAAATTCAATAATAAATGGTCACTGAAAAAGATTGAAAAGCTGCAAACTGTACAATGCATGTGTCCAAGTTTTTGATTTTCATTCACCGACAGTCAATCTTGGCTGTTTTTATCAACAACAACAAAAAACAAATCGAAATACTCAAGGGATGACAACTTTTGTTTGGGACCATGCATTGGTGACTACTTTCTAAATGCAGTTGAAAGAGACTGGTTTTTTGTCCACTTGTACAATTTTTTGGGCGGTTTTGGTTTACGGACTCGATGTTTCCCCCTCTTCTCGTTGGAAATACTTTCATTGGAAGTTGATGGTTGGGGATCATCATCGCTTTCATCATCTTTATCATGAGAGGGAATGCTATTCAAAACTGCAGGAGAAAATTATCAATAACAGGGTTCTCGTCCGGTGAGGTCATGAAGGGAATTTGTTGGAGGTAATAAAGATATATCGACTTCCCCTTGACTTATTGCATCATCATTCCCCTCCGAAAAATCCAATAGAATTGGATATATAACATATTACGTTATTTGATGTAAAGGAAGCAATTTCTTGCAGAAAAAGCGAGAAATCCAAAGAAATCAGCAAATGAAAAAATATAGGGAGGAACAATTTTGAATGTGTAGTCTACTGACGTCCTTCCAGAAGGATCGTCATGAAAAGTGGTAATAATGGAGACGAAAATGGCAAAATTACATCAATAACATGTCATACGCTTAGTAGAGAGTAGGAACAATAGAATATCAACGTCGAAATAAAAAAAACGTCTGCCAAGTGGGTGTGGCACATAGCTTCCTCGTACCCATAACCCGATTATATAGATGATCCGATGCATAGTAGTTAATCTCAAAGCACCATTCTCTAAGTACCTTTCACTACCCTCATAGGGGGCCATCTACACGCTAATCTGGACAATCCTAGAAAATTTTATCAAATTCGGATGAAAAATGTAAATGTTATGGCTGTTACAAGGATTTTACGTATGCGCATGCGCAGTAGCTACTATCCGTCCGAAGGTGATGATTTTCGGAGGGGACCATCTAAATACTTATCTGTAACATCCCTGAAAATTTCATTGAAATCGGATGGAAAATGTAGAAGTTATGGCCGTTACAAGGAATTCACGATTGCGCATGCGCAATCGCATCTATCAGTCCGGGGGTGATGATCTTCATTGGGGATCATCTACAACCTAATCCACATAATTCCTGAAAATTTCATCGAAATCGGGTAGAAAATGTGGAAATTATGGCCGTTATAAGGAAATTTACGTTTGCGCATGCGCAGTGGCTACTATCAGTTCGAAGGTGATGATTTTCATAGGGGACCATCTAAATACTAATTTGTAACATTCCTAAAAATTTCATCGAAATCGGATGGAAAATATAGAAGTTATGGCCGTTACGAGGAATTCACGTTTGCGCATGCGCAGTCGCATCTATCAGTCCGAGGATGATGATTTTCATAGGGGACCGTCTACACACCAACCCGCACAATCCCTGAAAATTTCATCGAAATCGGACAATAGCTTGGTATAGTTATGCGCGTTACAAGGAATTCATGACAGACGGACAGACACACAGACAGACAGACACACAGACACGGAACCAAAATTGTTCAGAAAGGTCTAAAACGCAGAACGCGAGTGGAAATTTTGATTTTGGAGAACTTTTTTTTTCGTCCTTCAAAAGTGAAAACAAAGCTTCCGCTACCTTGGTAGACTCGGAAGCAATAAAAATGAATAGGTACTTACCCATCAACTATGAATTCTGGGTGACCGCTCATGATTGAAGCTGCTAGGGAAAAACTGCACTGAGTACCTGTTGGTCGCATACTGAAGACAAAATCGGTCCCCATCCCTCCGTTAGGATATAAAACCACAGTTCAAAGCTATACTAGACCACAGCGGTATCATAATACAGGAGAGAAAATTCAGAAAGTCGACCTAAGTCCCTCATCCTTCCAGAAGGACGTTAGGGCTATCTGGGTTAAGAAAATTATGTCGTATCTGATTGTTTGTCGTCGCTGGGAGATCCAGTTTTGAATGGACGCGTCATACCTGCAGTCGTGATGGAACCTTGTCCTCTAAAAAGGGCAGGACCAGCCCGACGTCTACCGTCCCGGAACAAGGTCGGCTGTATCGATCAGCGAAATAGGTCTATGCCCCCGATCTACCGCCCCGACCTACCGCCCCCGACCTATCGCCCCCGACTTGCCGTTCTCAACCGCCCCCGACCTGCCGCCTCCCCCTTCCGCCCCAGGCTTCCCCACTCAGAGGCCCGCACTACTCGGGCCTACCCTAAATTATTCACCCTCTTCCCGGCCTTCGGGAAATTTCGCGGGGAAAACCTCTTCTGAAACCCGTTTCCCGGGAATCCGAGAGTCAGTAGACCGTTTTCTTCTCAACGCTCCCCGACCAACGAGTTTCCTCGTAATCAGAAACGACGTCGTTGAGAGAGAATCAAGCCGTTTTCCCGGAATCCATTCGTTGTTGTGGGAAAACGAGAGGAAAAGGGCTATTTCTTCTCTGCCCTTTCGTAACGAACTTGCCCTTTTCTACTCCAGCCTCCCTTTTGACTTAAGGGCCATCAAAAATTGACCCGGAAAAACTGTTACAAAGACTGTAGCTGCTCACTACAAAGATTGGATACGACTGTTTACAAGTGTTTACAAAATCGTACCTCTGCCTCGTGTCTGTTGGGATTTTCGATCACCCACGTAGATGTGAATTTTAAAAAGAAAATGTTCAATTTGAATGGAACAAAGCCCCCCTGGACCCCCCGGATGCTATCTATTTAACTGTTACGGCGTAAATGATGAAAAGTCCATTCATGCAGCATGAATTAATGAGCGAATTTGCAAAGAAATCTTTCAGTTGAAGAAATTGTTAAGGAAGGAGAGAAAGGCAACAAAAAGTAACAACTAAGTCTATATGGACTAATAAAGAAATTATGTATTTATATCCAGCGTCCGTAGCAAGTTTTTTTTTTTTTTTTTTTTTTTTCACTCACTCTCCGGGTATTGTTTTAGAATGTTCCAAAACGGATTTGAGTGATAAAATTATTCGAAAAAGTCCATTCTAAAAATTTTGGTACCGTTGATATAGCTTCATTTTTCTTGAAAATTAGCTCATAAGCTGTATACGTATAGTTTCTACAGGGTATATTTTGAAGACGTAAGGAGTCCATATTCATGTTCTACGTGTCTCCAAGAGCTCATAGAGTACCCACACGGCTATTGTAGAAAATAGTAAGGAGTTTTTAGAATTTTTTGAAACCACGCGGAGCCCTGTAGGACCAATCGTTCCTTCCCTACGAGAATTTAAAGGTTGGACTGACAATAAATCAGAAACACGAATGTGAATCGCAAAAGAGGCCTAATCTCCGTTCAAATGTTAGCTGACCGAACTGAGATCGATGTTTTTCTTCAAGTTGGTTGTTGGTGACAATGGCGAAACCGTTTTCTTTGCAGACGAGTGATCTATATAGAAAATCATACAGAAAATGGACTCCTAAGATCTTCAAAGCATACCCAGTGCATACGGTATGTTGGTATGGTATACTTAAAATCGAAAAAACCAAGAATCGTGTGAAACGGATTTCAGTGTGAAAATTTTTCGAAACTTCACCCCAACTTGCAATTCCCATTGAAAACACAAACGGTGGATACAGCTTTCGTACAAGTACGGAATTGAAGAGTTTTTTAAGGAGTTTAAGTTTTTAAGTTTTATAAGGCTTTTATAAGCTTATAAGCTTTTATAAGGAAATGTGATTACTCATTGCCATGGATGCGAAACTGAATACATCTCGAAGAAACGAACAACGATTGCATTTTGGTGAGATTATATTCGAACAGAGATTAGGAGATTCACACCCGTGTTTCTGATTTACCATAAGTCCAACCCTTAAGAGGACCCTGAACCCACCTCCCTTCCGCCATAAATAGTGTTAGACGGGTTTTCTCTGAATATTTTCCCTCTTGCAGTCGCTTTCTTGAAAATAAACCGTAGTCGAAACTCGTTTACAAAAAAAAAAAAACGGAAACGTGTTTTGTTTTTGATCAGCGACAGAAGAGGTCATTATCCAGTTCAGCTGATGGTGATGAGGTGGGTAATTCCAATACCTCATCTCAAGAGAAATTGGGAGATAAATATTTAGCAAACTATGATGAGTTCAACTCTATATTCTCATACGAGATATTAAATTTGAAAAATCTTTTCAATTCTCTCAGCTAAGGGTGAGAAGAGTTCGTACGGAGCGGAAAATATTGAGTCGGAGAGCGGCCATAGCCATGGAGTGAGGTCAAGTTTGCGTCGAGTTTTCATCATCTTCTGGATGTTCATTTGTCTGAAATTTTCAGTAAATGTGCTCTGATAAATATAGATTTTAAATATATTTTTAAATTTTTTTTTTTTTTTGAATTTTGGGTCGCCTTAAGTTTCTACAGGGAGCGAAAGGGTGGTCCTACAGAGCTCTGAGTCATCTCATGCAATTCCTAAAATTCAATACTATTTTAAATTGATGAAAAAACAATAACTTCATATCGAAACTTTTTGAGTTTTTGAGCTCTTATTTTTCAACACTTAGAAGTGACTGACATCAACCAAAAGCTTCGTGGCTCAATCAGACTCAGATATATATAGCAAATTTCATCAAAATCGATCCATGGTAACTAATACTATACCTAATACTATTTTTAATAAATGAAAAACAATACCTTTATTTCGAAAGTTTTGAAACTTTCAGGCCCCATTTTTCAACCCTTAGAAGTGACTGGCATCAACCAACATCTACAGGGAACTACTAGACCCTCAAAGGAGCCTAAGTACCAAATTTCATCAAAATCGTTCCATGGGAACTAAGGAAAGTGCCGCGTACGGTGGACGGAGGCAAACATTTTATTCGATTTTTGGATTCTACGTACCTTAAAGCGTTGGGGGGGGGGGGGGATTTTGTTTTCCTCGGTCGATTCAAAGGAAAATTTTTGGGACTCAAGTTTTATCATTTTATACGAGATTCATCAGATTTATTTTCAATAATAAGCCTTTGGAATCGAGCAAGAAAATTAGTGCTCTTACAGGCGTCTCCAGCATTCGGGAAGATCGTCTTCACTCTTCAGATTACTGATCAGCTGAGTGAGCTCCGAAGCCATTTTCAATCCTATTGAACGCAAAAAGCTGAAATTTGAGAGGGAAGGTCAAGGGAGGAAGCAGATGTTGGTAGGTGCTATTGATGGAGAACCAGAGATCTATACAGAAGGGTAATCTATACAGAAAATAACAAATCTTTGGGCAATGATTTGCAGCGTTTTGACCTCAGACAAGTTGGACCCGACAAGTCGTTCGTGTCGATCCTTACCTAAGATGCATATCTAAACTCCCCGCGCATAGTTAAGTCACCTGCGACAAGGGAACCAAACTTAAAATTCCACTTCCATTATAGAACAAAATCCAACTAGACTGTGAAAGGAGTTCTGAAATTTTCAAATGAAAACTACGGAACAAGTTGTGAGCACGTGGAAACTGTTTTAGCGTAATTTCAGAAGCGAGTCGCCTAGACTCGAACTCCCTTGTGCTGAAGAATCTCTAATCATCCACTCTTTACCAAGTTATTCTCAAAGAGCCATTAAAAATTGACTTTCTCCTTAACTTTTTTTAAGAGCCTTGAATAGTGCAGTTGAGCGCTTGCCGCTACAAATTTCGACATGTTCGCCTTAAAATGAGCTACCAGCGGCCTCCATAATACATCCCGAGCTCTTCGTCTACGTGAATTTTCAGTAACTGATGTAGTGTTGAAGAAAATGGAAAAATTCATGAAAACATTTTAGGTTATTATCTCTGGATTTTACGAATCAGAGGGTGCGAAAAATCTAGAGATAATAAACTAAATTTAACCTAAAATTTTCATGAATAAGGGATTGCATTCAGAAAGTATGACTGTTAGCTGAGCGAACAAATTATCAGTTTATCAATCCCGCAAAACGCCACTTCAAAAACACTGGAGAATGTGATCGGCTCGCTGTCACACAGTAAAAACATCGTAAAAATCCGTCTCAACTAAAACTCCCATCATTACCATACGCCTACAATAACGTCTGCCAAGTGGGACATAGCTGTGGCACATAGCTTCGTATTATCCATAACCCCATTGAATAGATGATCCGATTCATTATCGACTACACATCAACCGGCACAATCTCTGAATATTGTTGGAAAATGAAGATGGCTGTTACATGGATTTCACGTTTGCGCATGCGCAGCAGCTATTATCAGTCCGGAGGTGAAAATTTTCATAGGGGACCGTCTACACGCCAACCCGCTCAATCCCTGACAATTTCATAGGAATCGGACGAGAATTACAGAAGTTATTGCTGTGGTTTCACGGTTGCGCATGCGCACAAAATACTTTCTATTTGTGGGCATGAGTTTAATAGTGGAAAATCTCCACCCCAACTCGCACAATTCCTGAAAATGTCATCGAAATCAATGGGAAATGTAAAAGTTATGGCAGTTATTTATTTATTTTTTTTTTTTTTAAATAAACTCCCCTCAAAGACAAAATGTCTTTTGTGACGGAGGGGGCACGCCATAAAAGAAAATAAATAAATAAATCAAATATAATGGGGAGGACGCCCAGGACTCACCCGACGCCGGCCCTGGGGATGAGGGAAGATGAGGAAGGTGGGGGTGGGAGAGAGGGATGAAGGGAAGTGCCTCTATAAAACGACCACCAGTTCAAATACGAGCCGAGCAGGACGCGGGTGGTGATACCACGGAGTACGCCTACCGAGATGCCCAACTCACGCAACTCCGTGGCACTTTTCCCGCACCACACCCCGCGCCATGACAAGGTTGCAGCCATCACCCTGATGTTGTTGGGTACCACTCCTTTTAGCTCCGACACTGCTTGCCGTAAATCATCTCTGTCATACTTTCTTATCTTAGCCCGCCAAGTCTGCTCCATGTCCAAGCTGCCATTGACAACTTGGACATCCAGGATAATGCAAGACTGGTCGGGCTTGACGGCAACGATGTCGGGCTTCTTACCCTGGTCACATGGCATGTGATACAATCTCTCCCTCTCAACATCCCAGCCGCTAGATGACAAAGCACCTGCTATCTGCTTGGCGACCGCATCATGACGTAGAATGCGGCCCCCATGAGTCCGAAATGAGGAAATATATGTTTGCACATGCGCAGTGGCTACTATCAGTATGTGGCAATGATTTTCATTGGAAACCATCTACATGCCGACGCGCACAATCCCTGAGAATTTCATCGAAATCGGATGAGAATTGTAGAAGTTATGGCTGTGGCAAGGAGTTCATGACAGACACACAGACAGGCAGACAAAATTTTAGGTTTTGGAAAACTTTTTTCAACCTTGAAAATTGAAAACAAAACTTGCACTACCTTGGTAGACTCGGAAACAAAAACGCTGCAAATTATTAAACAAAGGTTTATTATTTGTCTATATAGATCACTCGTCTGCAAAGAACAGGGCTTTGCCACTGTTACCACCAACCAACTTGAAGAAAAAAATCGATCGTATTTCGGTCAGCTAACATTTGAACGGGGATTCGGCCTCTTTCGCGATTCACACTCGTGTTTCTGATTTATCGTAACTCCAACCCTTAAATTCTCGAAGGGAGCGAACGGTTTGTAATACAGGGCTCCGCGTGGTCTCAAAAAATTCTAAAAATTCAATACTATCTTAAATGGATGGAAAAACAATACCTTTATATCAAAATTTTTTGAGTTAGGGCGTTTTCAAAATTTTAAAATTCATTTTTCAACCCTATAATTTTAAGTGACCTACCTACATCAACCAAAATCTTCGGGGCACAACTAGACCCCAAATGGAGCCTTCATACCAAATTTCAATGCTAAGTGGGGAAAGTGCCGCGTACGGCGTACGGCGGACGGACGGCCAAATTTTCATTCGATTTTAGGATTTTACGTACCTTGAAACGTAAACCAACAAATTTTGAGGGGTGTTAAAAAGTTTGTCTTCTTGGTCGATTCCAAAGGTTCGTTATTGAAAATAATAAACCAAAATTCCCTCCCCATTACTACTAGAACTGGAAGTCTTCATGTCGCATTCTCACGTCTAATTTGCTGTCTGGTGTCAGGTTTACATTTACAATGAGTAGAGAAAAGAAAAGTTATTGAAGTACTATAGGAAAAAAAATGATTCATCCCGTGATGTAGTTGATAATCTGATGCGGGAGAAGTTGTTATCAGTGCCCGATAGATAGATAGATATATGTTTATTTTTCGCCATTTTGTACACTTTTACAATAATATAAATGTATGAAGGGATGCGAATTGCTCAGATTGCCTACCCGACGCTAGGCTTGGCTCGTGTTGTAGGGTAGGATCTTTGCAAAATCGCTCCATATCGGTAAATAAATTGATATCTACTATACATTACAGTAATAAGTAAATTACTAAACAATACACGATTGGTCAGAGAAAGGACGCATTGTGATAATCTCCAACATAAGCTAACTTACTTTAACATTCTCTGAATTTAATGATCTCCAAGCTTTAATAGCCTCCTATACACATATACTGTTTAAGATCCTTTCGCATCTAAAGCCCCCTTCCGTAACCATCCAACTTAACACTTGCTTTTTGTATTTTGGTCTACTGAACTTCTGGGGACTTTTCAAGCTACAAAAAATTTCTCTATGTAACAAATGTATAATGAAGATCGGGCTGTGCGTTGTCAGAGTCAGTCTAGGGCTAGGGCCAACTACGAGTACATTCCCTGCGGCGGCATAATTATCTAGTATTGTATTTCGGATCCCTTCGAGAAACTTCAATAATGTTGGGTGTCCTTAAGAATTGCAATAGTAGATTTTTCACATGAAGTTGGCTAACAGTAAATACCTTAGCCATATCAAATAGGTCTAAGGATGGGGTCCTACGCGGTAATGACAACATCATTTTGGTTTATTATTTTCAATAATGAACCTTTGGAATCGACCAAGAAAAAAAATTTTTAACACCCCCTCAAAATTTGATGGTTTACGTTTCAAGGTACGTAGAATCCAAAAATCGAATACAAATTTGGCCGTCCGTCCGCCGTCCGCCGTCAATGCCACTTAGCATTGACCGATTTTGATGAAATTTGGTATTTAGGCTCCATTTGAAATCTATTTGTGCCCCGAAGATTTTTGTTGATGTAAGTTACGTCTAAGGGTTCCAAAATCAATTTTGAAATTTTGAAAACGCCCTAACTCAAAAAATTCTGATATAAAGGTATTGTTTTTCCTTCAATTTATGCTTCTATAGAATTTTTAGAATTTTTTGAGACCACACGGAGCTCTGTAGGACAAACCGTTCGCTCGCTACAAGAATGTAGGGTTTGGACGTACGATAAATCAGAAACACGAGTGTGAATCGCTGAAGAGGCTTAATTTCCGTTCAAATTATAGATGACCGAAATACGATCGATGTTTTTCTTCGTGTTGGATGGTTGGTGGCTTTACAGACGAGTGATCTCTATAGAAAAATAAAAAAATAATAAACCATTGTGTAATAATTTGCAGCGTTTTATGATAATTTTCTGCCGAACTTGTAACTTATTTATATGGGTGGAATACGTTCCTCTCCAAGCTATTATGCCATACTGCAATACAGATTGCAACATGGTATAATATCGATACCTTAAAGCACAAAGCAGCTATGTCCAAAAACGGAGTTTTGAGAAAAACGCCAAAGAAATTACCACCAGTGCACAATTCATAAAATAATGGTTCATTTCACTAAACTCTCTAATTTCCTCAATAAATATTCAAGCTACGAGTATTATCGTCAAGAAAACTCAATAATAATTTTGTTGAATTTGAGTTTTTCTGAAATTGAAAAAAAATGTGGAAGTTGGATGGACATAGCTCCTTTGTGGTTTAAGGTATCGATATATAAGTTTTATTGTTTGCTACGGGAGCGTGTGTCTAACATTGTAGAATATATGTATATTTCCTAATCTTGTCGTGTGTATAGTCTATATGGTGCTTCCACTTAAGCTCTTCATCCAGAACTAGCCCCAGATACTTATGCCTTGCAACTCTTTCTATCGATTCGCATGAGCATCTTCGATCTTCGACACAAGAGTGCAGGGAGATTTTAAGTGTTTTTCCTCAATTAGTGACTTGTTTCATCCGTAAACTATCAGTTTGGCATTGTTAGCATTCAATGTGGGATAACTCTTGAGAAACCATTTCCCTACTTGATTTATTATCTGATTGGCAATCAAGAAGATTTTGCTTCCGAGTCTACCAAGGTAGCGGAAGCTTTGATTTCACTTTTCAAGGTTGAAAAACGCTGCACAATGGTTTATTATTTTTTATTTTTCTATATAGATCACTCCTATAAAAAAGTTGCAAAGCCACCAACCATCCAACATGAAGAAAAACATTGATCGCATTTCGGTCAGCTTCAATTTGAACGGAGATTAGGCCTCTTTTGCGATTCACACTCGTGTTTCTGATTTATCGTACGTCCAAACTTTAAATTCTCGTAGTGAGCGAACGGTTTGTCCTACAGAGCTCCGGGTGGTCTCAAAAAATTCTAAAAATTCTATAGAATCTCAAATTGAAGGAAAAACAATACCTTTATATCAAAATTTTTTGAGTTAGGGCGTTTTCAAAATTTCAAAATTCATTTTGGAACCCTTAAAAGTGACCTACATCAACCAAAATCTACGGGGCACAACTAGACCCCAAATGGAGCCTACGTACCAAATTTCATCAAAATCGGTCAATGCTAAGTGGCAAAAGTGCCGCGTACGGCGTACGGCGGACGGCGGACGGCGGACGGACGGCCAAATTTTTATTCGATTTTTGGATTCTACGTACCTTGAAACGTAGACCATCAAATTTTGAGGGGGTGTTAAAAAAAATTTTTTCTTGGTCGATTCCAAAGGTTCATTATTGAAAATAATAAACCAAAAAAATTATTCTCCAAAATAAAATTTTCCACTCGTTTTACGCTTCAGACCTTTCTGCTGGACTATTTTGGTTCCGTGTCTGTCTGTCTGTGTATCTGTCATGAAATCCTTGACACAGCCATAACTTCCACAATTCTAATCCGATTTCGATGAAATTTTCGGAGATTAAGCGAATTGGAATGTAGATGGTTCCCTATGAAAATCTTTACCCCCAAATTGAAAGCATTTTGTGCGCATGCGCCAACATGAAGTCCTTTGTACAAACATGCATTGTCTAAGCATTTGAGCTACACATGTAATTGAAAAACTTTGTTATTGCCCTCTGGCTGCTGGATAATGCCAAACTAAAAAACATTAAAAAAATCAACTTTTGGTACTTAGTGAGGAAGCAAAATAATAAACTCCTGTGTCCACCTTGAACTCACCCATACCAACAAAAACCTGTATTATTCTAGTTTGTGGATAGATTCATACATCATTCAATCTCAAGATGTAGTTTTGGTTTATTATTTTCAATAATAAGCCTTTGGAATCGAGCAAGAAAAAAAAAATTTTAACCTCCCCTCAAAATTTGATGTTTTACGTTTCAAGGTACGTAGAATACGAAAATAGAATAAAAAAATTTCCGTCCGTCCGCCGTACGCCGTACGCGGCACTTTTCTTAGCAACACTGGACCGATTTGGTTCAAATTTGGTATATGGGCTCTATTTGGGGTCTAGTTGTGCCGCGAAGCTTTTGGTTGATGTAGGTCACTTCTAAGGGGTGAAAATTAAGGGTTGAAATTTTCAAGAGTGCCCTAGCTCGAAAACTCTCGAAATAAAGGTATCGTTTTTTTCACCAATTTTAAATAGTACCTATTGAATTTTTAAAAATTTTTGAGACCACCCGGAGCTCTGTAGGACAAACCGTTCGGTCCCTACGAGTACTTGAAGGTTTTCCTTCGATAAAACAGAATCATGAGTGTGAATCGCAAAAGAGGTCTAATCTCCATTCAAATTTTATCGGACTAAAATGCGATCGCTGTTCATTTCTTCGATTTGTATACAGTTTTGCCTTCTGCGTAACCAGTAATCAAATTTCCATATGAAGCTTTCTGTTTTTCCAATCGAGTGTGAAGCATTTAGTTCTTTCTAATAAACTTGATTGTGAAGGTGTGAAGCCAGTATGGTGTGGTAGGTAGTACCTAGCTGGTAGGTGTTACATCCAGTTGATGTAACATGTGTTGACGTTCATTTATTTTTATCCAAATTAAACCATGTGGATTTTAAATTAATAAAATGACAATTGTGACCCCGAATTTCGTGTGAACACGTCGCTTATTTCTTATTTTCTTATTTCCATTATTTCTTTATATTTCCTGGGGAAATAGGAAGGTATAGGTGAATATCGGGCGGGGATTACAACACGTGGCATCCCTTGTTTAGTGAATACCAAGCTTTGGATTAGAAAATTTTCAAGTTAGTATGGAGAGAATCAGAGCAGAAAGGACAGTCGCGAGGCGTATATTTTCACGGGCGTGTACCGCGTTGGATCAAGAATTGAAGAAGGAAGAGGTGGACTACGAGTCGGCATGTGCGAAGATGAGGACAATGGAATACGAAGCTCAGAAGTTGTTCGAGATAGATGAAGACATGAAGGTGAAGTTGTTTGCAGAGAAGATGGACGAAGAGGATCAGGTGAAAGAGTTCGAGGATATGAGCGACTTCAGAAGTAAGTTCTTTCTATACAGCGGAAAGTTCGAAACGTATGTTAGATTAAGAAAGGAGGCAAGCGGAAGTGTAGATGAGCAGTCAGTAGTTTCAGTTTATGGTCAGTTTGATACAAAAAGCAAGAGGAATTTGAAGATTGATCAGATGAAGTATGAAACAGATTCACATAAGTCCCAGTATCCATTTCAGAGTTCAGTTGTTGGGGCTGAGGCTCGCAAAGTTCTAGAGCGTTTTCCGCCATCAGGTGAAAACTACCATGAGGAGTTATCCTACCGGAAGGACAGTGTCGCCAAGGACGATTTTCTCATCAGACCCTACTATAGACAATTATTAAATTTAGTCATCCAACTAGTTTATTCCAAGACAGATATTTCGTTGTCAGATATTTTCGACAGATTGTCTGCGCAACTTCGTGCTTTGAAGCATCTGGGAGTGACGAAAGAGAAGTATGCTGCCACGGTGGAGGCCTGTCTACCAGTGGACGTCTTGAAGGCCTGGTCCAGGTTCCGGCTCACTCCAGCAGCTGCGACCATTGGATCTGAGAAGACTCCGGACTTGATGGTGGCCAACATCATTGTGTTCCTCAAAGCAGAGGGCGAAAGCGACGAAAGGAAAAGACTCAGTACAAATGGGTTATCCTCGTCAGAAAGTAAGACTATTAGTAATAAGAAATCGGGAGCAATTCCTACCGCTGCCACAGTTCTGTCAATTGAGAATTGCACAAAACCTAGAGACGCATCGGATTGCAATCATGAAAGAAAACTGACAAATAGCAAGTTTTTCGGAGCTGATCATCAAGTAGACGATCCCATGGGTTTCAGCATCCCGAAAAATTTGCTAAAACTCTCTACGGAAATACCTGATGAGCTGCCCTCAAAATTCCTAAAATTACCACGGGCGTTCAATCCTGCTGATCTGCCCTCAAGAGGCCTTGGAGGAAGGACTCTCTTAGGAAGTAGGTGGTGGGAAGAGCGAAATTCGTTGATATCGGCTGAGGACAAGTGGTCCTCTTCCTCATTCATTGCAGCAGATCATGAAAAAAATAGTATAGATAAGACAGTAATAGGTGAAGAGGTTACCGAGCGGGTTTTATATATTCCAAGATATTCGCAGATAGTCAGAATGATAACTTCGTTTGTACGTCTTTGGAAGACACGAAAAAGAAGTAGGAAACAACAAGAGGTGGGGCAAGAACGTTTGATTGTTTTCAAGAATCGAAAAAGAATTTTTAAGCTCAAGAGCCGAAAAAGAAGTAGGAAACAACAAGAGGTGGGGCGAGAACGTTTGATTGTTTTCAAGAATCGAAAAAGAATTTTTAAGCTCAAGATAGAAAAGGATTTTGACAAGAAGGAAATAGATTTAGATGAAATCAAGAGAACGGAAGGTACTAGCGTGGGCAACTCGTCCAAACGATTATTGAAAAGACAGATAAGGTATCAGAAATTCAATCCTCCCATTGCAGCCTGGTGGGGAGGATGGTGGGAACGTGTGGTTCGGATGATCAAGGAGCTGGTGATGAGGAATCTGGGACAAGCGGCACTCACTTATGAAGAGCTGACAACCGTCATCTGTGACATCGAGGCGGTGATCAACGCCCGGCCTCTCACTTACGTCGCAGAGGAGCTACAACCGATCTCCCCGAAGCTCTTCATTCAAGACATCAAGTCAACAAAGACTGATTTCGACACTCTACTCTCTGGAGATCACGGCACAGGATGGGACCAGCATGCGGAGAGCTCAACCGTCCAGCCTTTTGCCTGGTAGTTCGGAGGATGTTACATCCAGTTGATGTAACATGTGTTGACGTTCATTTATTTTTATCCAAATTAAACCATGTGGATTTTAAATTAATAAAATGACAATTGTGACCCCGAATTTTGTGTGAACACGTCGCTTATTTCTTATTTTCTTATTTCCATTATTTCTTTATATTTCCTGGGGAAATAGGAAGGTATAGGTGAATATCGGGCGGGGATTACAACAGGTAGGTAAAAAAAAGTTGGTAGGTAAAAAAAATGTTGGTGGGTAAAAAACGCTGCAAATCATTGCTCATTGCAGATCACTGATCAGCTGAGTGAGCTCCGAAGCCATTTTCAATCCTATTGAATGGAAGTGCTCTTCAAGGCGTCTCCAGCATTCGAGGAGATCTTCTTCACTCCTCAGATCACTGATCAGCTGAGTGAGCTCCAAAGCCATTTTCAATCCTATTGAATGGAAGTGCTCTTCCAGGCGTCTCCAGCATTCGAGGAGATCTTCTTCACTCTTCAGATCACTGATCAGCTGAGTGAGCTCCAAAGCCATTTTCAATCCTACTGAATGGAAGTGCTCTTCCAGGCGTCTCAAGCATTCGAGGAGATCTTCTTCACTCTGCAAGACCACTGATCAGCTGAGTGAGCTCCAATGCCATTTGCAATCCTATTGAATGGAAGTGCTCTTCCAGGCGTCTCCAGCATTCGAGGAGATCTTCTTCACTCCTCAGATCACTGATCAGCTGAGTGAGGTCCGGAACCATTTTCAATCCTATTGAACGCAGGAAGCTGAAATTTGAGAGGGAAGGGCAAGGGAGAATACAGATGGTGGTAGTTGCTATTGATGGAGAACCAGTGATCTATACAGAAGGGTGATCTATACAGAAAATAATAAACCTTTGAGCAATGATTTGCAGCGTTTTTAATACCAATTCCGTCTCTCCTAGGTAGGTACAAACTAGCTACTCAACTTCGAGTGCTTCGCAACCGTTTTGAACCGCTGAACGACGCGGAGTATTAGCTAATTGACCTCTCGAACCGGCAAAGAGATAAATTGTGCAATGGAACGGGAATACATTTCTTTGATGGGGGAAGATAATCTACTTCACAGAGTCGAGTTTAATTGCTCAAAGCTTCAACTGTTAAATACCACCGCTAGCCTAATTCATATTTGATCGGACAAAGACCGGACTAGGAATGCTCGTGGAATAGTAATTTCCCGATTGTCCGGCCCTTTATAATATGGTCACGCACGTGAAAACCATATCGCCTCCTACGTTTATGGGATTCCGCTGATAAAGAGGAGATAAATTCCAGTGATATATTTACAAAGGAAAGAACGAGTTTCAAATAATCAATACGATGTGAACTTTTTATTCAGTCATTATTAATTGTTCTCAACAAATGCAAGAACAACCATCCACTATCGACCCTGGAGTGCTACCCCAGATATCTTGACGATCACTGGAAAAATAAAAACGTCTCCCAAGTGGGTGTAGCACGTAGCTTCCTTGTACTCATAACCCGATTGTATAGATGATCCGATGCATAGTAGTTAATCTCATAACATCGATCTCTAAGTACCTTCCCCTAACCTCATAGGGGACCATCTACACGCCGATCTGAACAATCCTGAGAAATTTCTTCGAAATCGGACGGAAAATGTGAAAGTGATGGCGCATGCACAGTCTGGGGAAAATGATTTCCATAGGGGACCATGTACAACCGAATTCACATTTTCCCTGAAAATGTCATCGAAATCGGATGAGAAATGTAGAAGTTATGGCTGTTACAAAGAATTCACGTTTACGCATGCGCAGCAACTACTATTCGCCTAGGGATGATAATTTACACAGGGGACCGTCTACACGCCAACCCGCATAATCCCTGAGAATGTCATCCAAATCGGATGAGAATAGTAAAAGTTATGGCTGTGGCAAGGATTTCATGACAGACAGACAAACAGACAGACTCACAAACAGACGGACACACAGACCGACAGTCGCGGAACCAAAATCGTTTAGGGAGGTCTAAAACGAGAGTGGAAATTTCGATTTTGGAGAACTTTTTTCTTTCAACCTTGAAATGTGAAAACAAAGCTCCCGCTACCTTGGTAGACTCGGAAGCAAAATAAACAGCCCTTCTTATAAATCTGAGCCAATAAACTTGTTCAGGATGAATAAAATATCAAATTTCATTACTTAGATTGAAACTAGGACTAGTGTGGAGATATAAGAGATGAAAATATGTTCTCCAAAATGAAACTTTTCACTCACGTTTTACGACTCAGGCTTTCCTGAACAATTTTGATTCCGTGTCTGTTTGTCTGTCATGAAATCTTTGTAACGTTGAAATTTCACGAAGTTATTTTCCGATTTTGATGAAATTTCCAAGGATTGCACGGATTGGAATGTTGATGGTTTCCTATGAAAATCATCACCCCCGGACCGAAAGTAGCCTCTGCGCACGCGCAAACCATATAACTTGTAAAACCCGTATAACAGCCACAATTTCAACATTTTTCAGCCGAATTCGAAGACATATTCCGAAATCGTCAGCGTTGACCTGTAGATGGTCCCCTAATACGGTAGTGCAATTGATATTTCGAGATTAACTATTTTACATCGGATCTTCTATACAATCGGGTTATGGATACGAGGAAGCTATGTGCGACATCCACTTGGCTGAGTTGTTCATATTTTTGACACCACCCAGAGCTCTGTGAGACCAACGCCGTACGCGGCACTTTCCCCACTTAGCATTTACCGATTTCGATGAAATTTGGTATACAGGCTCCATTTGGGCTCTAGGTGCCCCGAAGATATTGGTTGATGTAGGTCACTTCTAAGGGTTGAAAAATAAGGTTTGCAATTTCGACAACGCCCTAGCTCAAACAATTTTGATAAAAGTATTGTTCCATCAATTTAAGATAGTATAGAATTTTTAGAGACAACGTGGAGCCCTGTAGGACAAACCGTTCGATCCCAACGAGAATTTAAGGGTTGTACTTACGATAAATCAGAAACACGAGCGTGAATCGCAAAAGAGGCCTAATCTCCGTTCAAATTATAGCTGACCGAAATGCAATCGATGTTTTTCAGGTAACAATGGCAAAGCCGTGTTCTTTGCAGACGAGTGATCTATATAGATAAATAATAAACCATTGTGTAATAATTTGCGAAGTTTTGTGAAGAACTACTCCCTAAAAATCTGGGAAATTGTTAGCTCAGTATCGATAAAAATGGTCTTTAGTGCCTTTTGGAATCAAACGCCGCCCGTGGAGGAAGCCTTACTGCACTCGGAACTTGGTGTTAGACATTTGAACCGTTATGTAACATTTTGCAAAGTAGTTTAAAGTCGCATTTTACTCGGTTCGTGATAATAATTGACCGAGATCAAATTTCAACAGTGTTTCTTGCTCGAGTCTGTAGCTTAGATGGGCGGATCAGGTTTTAGTTTCTCGAGACTGGAAAGCCGGGAAATAATGCAGGGGATCCGTCGAGCTGAGCTGCCTCGTTAGCAACGGGGCTTCCGGAGGCCTCTCGGAGCGACGAGACGAAGGAAGGATAGCGAGGGGGAGTATTAGCGGCGGTTGGAGTGTCGGGTGGAGGCGGGCGCTGGGGGCGGCTTGTGCTCTGCGTGGGCACAGTCTAGCTCTTCACGCCCGGCGACCCAGTGACCCAGATCTTTATGGTCCTACTTTGCTTCCTGTGATGATGGTCGTTGGCATAGTCCAACTACGAATCAAAACCGAATTTTAAATTCCCGATTGATTCCAAAAGGTACCTACTATATCCATATTGGTCAAACGTGGGAAAAACAAGAAACACAATAGCAACCTGAAAAACATGCTATAAACTCATGATGTTTATATATTTCTAAATTATATTAAACATTTTTGAAAAAACGCTGCAAATCATTGCCCAAAGGTTTAATTTTCTGTATAGATACAGAATACAGTTTTCATATTTAAAAATTTCAACTCCAACCACCTGGTAGGGAGGGATCTATACAGAAGGGTGATCTATACAGAAAATAACAAACCTTTGGGCAATGATTTGCAGCGTTTTATTCGATTTTTGGATTCTACGTAATACCTACCGACTTTTTTCTACCTACCAACCATTGGTAGGTACTACCTACCACACCATAATGCCTTCGACCTTCACAATCAAGTTTATTAGAAAGCACTAAATGCTTCACACTCGAATCGAAAAATAGGTTCACATGGAAATTTTACTACTGGTTGCTCAGAAAGCAAAATTTAATACAACTCGAAGAAACGAACTGCGATCGCATTTTAGTCAGATGAAATTTGAACGGAGATTAGACGAACTCTTTAGTGATTCATTTGAAGATTCACATGTGTTCATCCAACATGAAGAAAAACATCGATCGCATTTCGGTCAGCTTTAATTTGAACGGAGATTAGGCCTCTTTTGCGATTCACACTTGTGTTTCTGATTTATCGTACGTAAAATCCTCAAGTTCTCGTAGGAAGCGAACGGTTTGTCCTACAGGGCTCCGCGTGGTCTCAAGAAATTCTAAAGATTCTATAGAATCTTAAATTGAAGGAAAAACAATACCTTTATATCAACATTTTTTGAGTTAGGGCATTTTTTAAATTTCAAAATTCATTTTGGAACCCATAGACGTAACCTGAATCAACCAAAATCTTCGGTACACAACTAAATCCCAAATGGAGCCCATATACCAAATTTGAACCAAATTGGTGAATGCTAAGTGGCAAAAGTGCCACTTTTTTTTCTTGGGCGATTCCAAAGGTTCATTATTGAAAATAGTAAACCAAAATTCAATACTATCTTAAATTGGTGAATCAACGATACCTTTATTTCAAAAGTTTTCGAGCTAGAGCACTCTTGAAAATTTAAACCCTTAATTTCCACCCGTTAGAAGTAACTTACATCAACCAAAAGCTTCGCGGCACAAAAACCCCAAATGGAGCCCATATACCAAATTTGAACCAAATTGGTCCGGTGTTGCTGAGAAAAGTGCCGCGTACGGGGTACGGCTGACGGACGGCAAATTGTTTATTCGATTTTTGGATTGTACATATTTTGGAACGTAAACCAACAAATTTTGAGGGAGGGTTAAATTTTTTTCTTGGTCGATTCTAAAGGTTCTTCATTGAAAATAATAAACCAAAAAGGAGAATAAGTTCCAAGTTTAAAATAATTTTGAACGAGATTTGAGATCTCAGATTTATGTATATAGTACTTGTTGAAATAAAACGTGGCATTTAGTAGGTACTCTTTGGGAACAAACGAACTGTATAAAGTACTTATTGAAATCAAACGAAGTGGATGAAGCAGGGTGATTTCCAAGTGTATTTGATCAACAAATTTCCTTCGTCAGGGCGTCTAGCGATGTCCCGAAAAAAATTTCCTGAGTTTTCCAGGGTCAAGTTTCAACTTTTCCCAGGGTTTTAAATCATTTAGAATATAAATAAATGTGATCATAAGTTCTCAAAGTTCAGGTTTTTAAGGACATTTTGAAACTAAAAAGCATTAGAAATATAGTAGCTTATTTCAAAACATCGATTTTCATGTACACTCCGATCCTCAAAATCCCCAGAAATTTCATCGAAATTGGATGGAACTGTAGAAGTGGCGTTCAGTCAGAGGGTGATTATTTTCATACCATCTGCAACCCGATTCGCTCATTTACTCAATATTTGACCGAGTCGAAGATTAACTTCGAATAGTTTTGCCCGTTACAAAGATCTCATGACAGACCACTCCAAGAACTTTCAGAGGAGAGACGACTTTAAAAGCTTGTTTTCACCTTCGATTGTTGGAAAAAGTCGAGAGAGAACGTTGAAATCATCGAAACTTGTTGGTTTGCTCGAGAGGAACGACCACTTCAAAGGCTTGTTTTCACCTTCGATTGTTTGAAAAAGTCGAGAAAGAACGTTGAAATCGTCGAAACTTATTGGTTTGCTTGAGAGGAACGACCACTTCAAAGGCTTGTTTTCACCTTCGATTGTTTGGAAAATTCGAGAAAGAACGTTGAAATCATCGAAACTTGTTTGTTTACTCGAGAGAAACGACCACTTCATAGGCTTGTTTTCACCATCGATTGTTGGAGAAAGTCGAGAATGAACGTTGAAATCATCGAAACTTGTTTGTTTACTCGAGAGAAACGACCAGTTCAAAGGCTTGTTTTCACCTTCGATTGTTTGATAAAGTCGAGAAGGAACGTTGAAATCATCGAAACTTGCTGGTTTGCTCGAGAGAAACGACCACCATGAAGCCTTTGTTGGATGTAGGTCCCTTGTAAGGGTAATAAAATAAGGGTTGAAATTTTCAAAACGCCCCAGCTCAAAAAAATTCCGATATGAATTATTGTTTTTTTCTTCAATTTAAAATAGTAGTGAATTTCGAGAATCGAATGAGACCACCCAGAGCTCTTTACGATCAACCGTTCGCTTCCTACGAAAACTTAAGACACGAGCCCCCCCCCCCCCCCCCCGCTACGTCCCTTACTTCTTTACAGGAGTGTGAATTTTATCTGACCAAAATGCTATCGTTGTTCGTTTCCTCGAGTTTTTGTACTCAGTTTTGCGACCTCAGCAACCAGTTATCAAATTTCCTAATCAGGGCACCCGTAACTGACTGTTTTGTTGATATTATTTAACCAAGAGGTTGATTGAATAATAAATTCTATCGATTCGTGCTATGTGCCACTCTCTCAAGGCAGACTACTCTGTCTGTAGCTAATATTTCGATTTGCTTGACCGTAGTTTTCAAGATTACTTTGAAAATTTGCTCAATAACACATGCTGCATGTATGAACTTATTCTTCTTGCGACGAATCATTTCAACACCCACTTGAACGTAACAAGATCCGAGTTCTCCTTCCTTCCTTTTTTCGAGGTTCGACTCGAGTGAGGACAGGTTGGTTGAGGCAGGTCTGGGATCATGCAGGCGGCTTCCCAATCAGCGGCGTCCATCTGCCGTCACACCGACGAGCCCCCTCGAGGAAGGAGATTTTTAAAGGCTTCCTGCCCATCAAGCGGTGCCTCGTCTTCTGCTGCGCTGCGCGCGCTAATAGCGACCTCGTAATGCGAGGATCGAGTGCCGCAGCCTCAGACTCACTTTCCGCTTCTTTCGTCGTCCTAAAGCGAGGCCCCGAGGTATCTCTGGCGACAATAAACTTGGGTGAGTGAGCCTCATCAATTTCTTTTACTCTCCTGAAGAGGAACGGGCAAGTATTCTGTAAGGACGAGATTTTTTCAATCTGCCTTACTGTTCGTTACTTTCCTTAAATAAAATCGTTTGGGTATTTGTTAATTTAAATTTAGATCAATTTTAGTGCAAATAGGGTGTTGGAGGAAATTAAGAAGAAGCCTGCTCCTCTATCTTCTGTACTGTTGTCATTGCTTCCTTCCTTATCTTCGGTGTCCTTGAAGGACAGTAGTAGTCACCCAGTCGAACCAGTGCCTGCGCAGTTCGCTATTCCCATTCACCGTGCTCAAGAGAACGTCATTCCATCGACTCTTCTCATCTCCTTCGGCCAAGCACTGAGCTTTTCTCATCTTTTCGAAGGTCCCTGTATCTTCAGAATTCTTCTCAGGCCAAAATTCGATTGCAATCTAGTTCTGGGTCCCTGTATCCCGCATATCTATTCCTGGAGAGCTACCACTTTCACCACTGCGCTTCTTCAAATCGGATTTGTTTCGCCTTCACCATTTCTGCGACGAGGGTTGGATGTTGGCTTTCTTCGTTAAACCGAAGTTCGTGACCTTGGAGTGATCTTCGATGCAAGGCTTTCATTCTCGGCTCATTACTCACAGCTTGTCTCCTCAGCGTCGAGGCAGCTTGGCTTTCTGATGAGAACTACACGCATGTTTACTAATGTTCATTGCCTCAAAGTGTTGTATGTGTCCCTAGTGAGAAGCCGTCTGGAGTTCGCCTCCTGTGTTTGGATTCCCTTCTACGCAACGCATAGTGATGCGATGGAGCGGATCCAACGAAAATTCCTTAAGTACGCGCATTTAAGGGCCCGGAGTGATGGAGTTGAGTTCTGCGATGTTGCTGTGCGGGTGTCTCTTGGACTTGCTTCTTTGAAGGAGAGGAGGAAAATAGCTGATACTATTTTCCTACTGAAATTGTTAAATGGCTCACCCTCCTTACTTAACTTCGTGAATATAAGGGTTCCAGCCTACTCGACTAGGTCAAGAGACTTTTTCTCACCATCTTTTGAGGGAACCAATTACGCTATGAATAGCCCTCTCACACGGTTTCAACGGACAGCGAACGAGTCGCCAGTCGAGATTGATCCGTTTTTCGAAGGTGTGAATAACATTAAGTCAATGCTATCTAAATCTTACCTGCAGTATTAAATTAGTTTATTTGTGACAAATTTAATTTCTTATTTATCACTTTCGTTTTGTTTTTCACTTACTGTAGCTGAGAATTGTTGAAAAATTCTTAATATGTAATTGGGAATAAAACCCCGTAATTTTTAATAAATAAATAAACTACTGGAGGGTCTTGAGGACCGTTGGCACGTTTAAGACTCAAATCCCACCTCGGCGACGCCATTTGCGATGGCTGTTAAAGACTTCGTCCTGATCAGATTACTCATCACTATCAGAAATATTGTAATAGTCTTTGTGAATAAAGTATTCCCTGTAGTACAAAAGGGAGACTCAGAGCTTGCCCTTCGTGCATTTTACTTCAACAATTTGACTTGATCATTTCTCTCTCCTTCGTCTCATCTGTAATCCCAAGTTCCCCAGAAGCATCGGAAACCGTCAGCTCGCTGGCCTCTGCTTTCATCTCACCTAGGAGTTGTCTTCTATGTAAATGTGCTGCCTCCCACCAGTCTGCGATATTTGCGCCGAGGTCTGCGGCTAGAGCAAACTTTTATACACTCCTTCCATTGGTGGACAGTAATGAGCCGGGAAGCCAGTGTATGGTAAATCACCTGCAATATTGTTGAGTAGGGACCATCAGGAACAACAAGCCATCGAGAAGGCCATCACCTTCACTCTAGAGGTGTTTCGGTCAGGAGTGAACGTATTGAAAAGACCTTATCTTCAAAATGACCTTGTCAGAACTGAACGGGTTATCAAAATGAATACGGTCATTCGTTCATCAACCCACCAATCGAGTTTTCCGGTAATATTACGAGAACAACAGCAGAAGGCCAACAAAATAAATTAATAATAATAATATAATGTATATTTCTATACATGCATGTTTCTACATGGATCATTAATGTGTGAAAATGACAAGGAAGTATCAACAGAAAGAAGTAGATGGAAGTAGGGATGGGTATCGATACTCGATATTTCAAAATATCGATACTTTTGTACCGATACTCGATATTTTAGTATCGATACTTCACTATCCGATATTTCTGGATATGGATACTTTGGATCCGATATTTCTAAATATCGAATATCGATACAGTTCTCGCGGAAAATTCAACATAATGGCTAAAAAGTGAAGAAAGAAGAGAGGCTTTTGGGTCATTACTCTTTGATTGCACAAATAACGTTGTTGTCATGGAGAAAATCACCCTGCTTGGGCTCTTGATGGTGAAAAATGAATAAAAAATTTTTTTAAATTATTTTTCTTGAGAATATTGGATAACATTGATAGTTTGTGACACTAAAGTATCGATACTCGATATTTTAAAATATCGATACTCATGCCCAACGATACTTGGGATATCGATACGACTAAGGACTAAAAAGACAAAACTCACTCAAAGACTGATTCATACGATTCGAATCGATCTTTCATTTGTTTTTGTCTTTCAGCTCATTCGATTCATTCAAATCGCCTCTTCACCTACTCATTGTAACCTATTCCGACTCGTTCGGTTTTTCGACTCGGCGTTTTTTCGAGTCACGACCTGGATCCCAACGTTTCGACTCGTTCGGTTTACAGACTCGCTCGTTTTTGTGACTTCTGACCGGTTGGTTATTTGTCTTGTGAGTGAACGGGTGAACAGATTCAAAAAACCTGGTCTCTGTAATGAGTGACCGTTTGGGATTCGAATCCGCCAAATGACCTTGTCTTACACACCTCTACTTCACGAAAACTAAAACAAAAACCAAAAGCTGAATTATTACGCGTTATACAAATCACTATTCAGAAAAGATCTGCATCTTCCATTTCAGCATTATGGCATGAGTCGCTCGATATTTTGGTGGAACTATGTTGCACAGAAGCGATAACCTGCGGGCCGCACGGGATACCGATTGGTGACATTTCCACTTCACGCGATCGAAAAGAAATAACAGGCCTGATAGAAAAATCTGCTTGTTAGGGCAAGGATGGTCAGTTAATTTGTGGGCAGATAATAATTAGGCTCAATCGAATATAAATGTTACGCATTAGTGAATTACTGGAATGTTTGGAGATTAGCAGCGTTGGTACCAAAGAATTTGACGTCTAAGTTTCTACGTACGTTTGGAGGGGATTGCACCCATAATTCATCATCCGACAGTTTATTTCACCCCATCTTGATATTTCACTCCACGCAGCTCAAAGGAAAAATCACTTCCAGGAAACTAAATAAATTATTTTTCATCCCGGGGAACCACACATTCGACAATATTTATGAATAGTTACTCTTGAAAACGTTCCAACCGATATTAATTTTATGGTAGGTAAATAGAGACGCTGATTCGACGAAAAAATAGCTGTTATCTTTAATACAAATGAATTCCGCAAATACATTTTTCAAATCAAAAGTAATCATTTATGAGTTCAGTTAAAGCAAAATGTTTCATGTTTGGGAGCCACTCTCTCACAGGTGCATCATCACATTTTATTACTAGATTTTCATTCCCGTATATTTTTGATCGGTGTAGCGGATTCGTTTTTTTTTCTTTCAATTTATCTTCTTAGTTGGGAGATATTTTATCGTGACTAACCGTTTTATCGTCGCGATAAAAAAATTTAAAAATAACTTTTACATTAAACTAACCAACCTTTTTAAAGTTCATTTCCATAATTATAATAAATTTTCATTCAAGGTATTTCTTTAATTTTAGTAAGTAGATACCTACTTGTTAATTTCGAACTTGTTTAATTTTTTAACTTATTTTTCCCTTTTTAACCCTTCTTATCCTGAGGTATCTTTTTGGAAGTGCGATTTTTACCTGCAACAGTTTATATAGCCGTTGGCTGCTGATACTCCAATATTGTGGGGGATTGTTTAAGAAAATGTGATAAGAAAAACATAACTCAAAGAAAAAACAAAATAATTCTCGAGATGACAGACTGTAATAGGGCGTTAGAGATACCTTTTACCCTCATTGTACCTTCTACCTTGTAGGCTATAAGTTGGGTTTCCTCGTCCACTTATAAGGCAGCACAGATTCCTTTATGAAGTGAACCTTCTCCACTTTATTCCTTAGTTTCGTACTTTATAAGAAATAACAGACCACTTTTTCAATAGACCAAGGATTTTCCCAAGTTTCCTTCTTCTGCTTCAACAAAATTGGGGTTTTAGACAGATTCTGGTGACCCAGCGCTTGTGTGGCCCTTGGAAAGATCATTCATGAGCTGATAAACTGCAATAGGACCTTTAACCCTGGAATGGAATCGTCACCCGATGTGTGCTTAATGGAAACGTCAGGTGTAATATTTACACCAGTCAGAAAACATCAATATTCAACCTATTTCGTCAGCTCTCTGCATTGATTTACACTTTTTTCATTCAAGTATAGTTCTCTACTACATTTGTGGCCGTTCTCGAGACAATTATTGCCTCTATACTACTAAAATGAAGGGATTCTGAGCCAATTCTCTTTGCTTTCTCTATTTACCCTTGATTTCTATTCGTTTTCCTGGGCTCAATATCCAAGTTCAATACTTCTGCTGATTTCAATAGCAAAAGGGGTACTGCCAGGTGCTAATACCAATCTAATAAATAGTTTTTCAACAATGAACACATTTTTATTTTCAAGCTCGTATTACAAAATATAACTCAACAGTTTTCCTCTCAGTCTTTCAAGGTATTTTTCACGGACTAGAAAAAGTAACCTCCAACAATGAAAATCACTTCAAAGGAACAGGGAAGCAAATTGCTAAAATTGCAAAAATTATTGCAAATATGATGTTATTTTGACACCATGAATGGGGCAGGGAATGGAAACGTGGTGGGAAAATTACACCGTTCTACCTACTTTATTGGAAATATTACCTCCAACAATGAAAATCACTTCACAGGAACAGGAAAGCAAATTGCTTCGTACTGGTAGACTCTGAAGCAATAGAAGATTTAGGAATATTACTGTGTTTTTTTATATATGGCTGTTTTGTGAAACAAAAATGATGTTATTTTGACACCATGAATGGGGCAGGGAATGGAAACGTGGTGTGAAAATTACACCATTCTACCTACTTTATTGGAAACGTTGTAAAAGTTACACCATGAGTTCTGTTTACAGGCCTGTGAGAGACAACAGCGACAAACTCGGTGGCAGAGGGCATGCTCGACTGAAGGGGGCCACCCTAGGGATAGCATAGGTGGAGTGGTGCCTTCCCGCCCTTTTCGCTAGTGGGGTGGGCGACTGTTTCAAGGCCACATGTGTAAAATTTACGTGAGGATTCCATTCCAGGGTTAAGGTACCTTTGGCTCAAATACTTTATAGATTTGTGAAAATACATCTAAATTTGATTTTAAAACCCTAAGAAAACAATTTGTTGAACAAATTGGAAAATAAGGGTTAGATGCGCTCGCAGGTTTCCATTTCTACGAACTTTTGATCAGTATGGCGTCGATTTCCCGAACTCAAATCACAAAGTCGGTCGTACCAGCAGAAGAGTGTGACTGCTTCGGCGAACTGACCGTAAACTGGTACGCCATTTAATTTGCAGAACCTTCACGCATTTCCGTTCGACCCACATAACGTAACTGGAAGAATGTCGGCTCCCCCGCGACCTCCGCGGGAATTCGTTTCAGGTCCGACGAGGCATCAGGCCGTACATGAAAAGCAGTTTTCCGATTTTCAGCTCAGTCCTCACACCTAGTTGCCAGGGATACTCTCCGGTTAGGTAGGGTAGGTTATGGAGTGACTTTGGTTTTATTATCTTCAATACTTATTACCTCATCAACATTTTCTTTTTACATTTCAAGGTGAGTACTGTTAAGTGAGGTCTAAAAAGGTGAGGTCCTATAATTAAGCTTACCAGATATGGGAAAAAAAGAAACCTGCTTTCATTTCATGGACCTACGATCGAGCAAATAATCAAGTGTTGAAGTGTAACAGCAACTTTGTGAAAAAAAACAAAAACAATAATTATTGTAGATGTGCTTAAGAAGCCATTGTAGCCAGCCACTCCATTACAAGAAGCCTATCGCGATGTAAGGGCATCTTCTGTGAGCCATCCAGAAGAGTACTAAAGTCAGTTAGTTATTTAGTTTGTGATCCTATTAATGTCTAGGTGAAGAGAAAGAAAAGGGATTAGAAAGGGAGGGACCACGTGGTGACCTGGCCACCAGGTACCCACGGGGTCTCTTTGGTAGGAGTTAGGGATCGAAGGGAAAACATCGATATCGATGTCGATATTCCATAAAACATCGTATGAAAAACATGAACATCGATGCCAAAGTAAAAACATTGCAAATTATTACACAACTTGAAACAAATCGGTTCAGTGTTGCTCCAGGACGAATGGAGATTTTGTTATTAGATTTTCGGATTCTACGTACCTTGAAACGTAAAACATCAAATGTTGAGGGGGAGTTACATTTTTTTTTCTTGCTCGAATCCAAAGGCTTATTATTGAAAATAATAAACCAAAACCATTGAATTTACCATTAAGATGTAATTTTAGGGGCAGTTCGAGCTATAATTTCGGTTTTAGAATACTTTCGTGAAAAAATGGCAGGGTAAAGTATCAATTATTGTGGATACCTGAATTAGGAATACAATTTGAAACATTAAAAATTTTAAAGTTTATTTTTAAATAAATTTGAATAAATTTTAAATAAATTTAAAAGAGAATTTAATGCTCTCCTGTAAAATTCAATTTTTTCACTTACCAGGTCCTCCCCCCCAGCCATTTATTAAACGATGGTCTGAAACATCTCCTCGACACATCGATATCATCGGAGCAAAACAAAGAGTGTAAGATACTGATATATGAAAGACATCCCGTGTAAAACACCGATGAGACGAGCAAAACATCTATGTTTCGATATTATCGTTATCCATCCATGTAGGAGTTTACACTTTGTAGAATATCCGAGGTCTCATGACTATTATTTATTCTCAGTAAATTATTGCGTGCAACATTTTTAGAAAATCAAAAGTGAATGCGCAGTTTTAACATCTGAAATAATCACTCACACATAACAACAAATATTAAAATGATCAATGGAGCAGCCAACAGAGTTTTCTCATTATTTCAAGAGATTCACGAATTTTTATGTATTATCTGAGTTTGGTTGGATCTCTCCGTAATGAGCTTTATCAGACATCCCAATCTCAATACCGAGTCGAACTGACTAGGATAATGGGAATCTTGATGAATTATAAAGCTGGAGGGATTCTACAATGTCAACATTGCTCGTCCGACTTGTACAATAATCCTCAACTCCTCCAAACTAACTTGGCTGAAGTAAGTACGGTACAACACTTCCAATTGAGTGTCGAGCGATGAAGTGATGGGAGGTAAAGGTTAATTTCCCGCTAAGTCAAGATGGCAGGGCAGGTGGAGCGGGCTAAAATGAAAATGGAAGCCAGCGAGAGGGATGGGGACTTGTTTCCCAGGAGTGGCGGCATTAGGGTAATGCACCTTACATTTCACTCAGCCTTGCTAGCTGTACTCCCTGAGGAGTGAAGGGGGGACTAAGCGGCTGAATTTGAGAGCTCGGCGAGAGCTGTGGGATCTTACAAGGATAGCTACTCCACGGCCTATGAATTGACGGTGATGGCCGTAGATGGAGAGACGTATTCAGGAAGGAGAGAATCAACGAAGGAACCGTTCTATACAGAATCGCGTTTGCAGTATCAGTAGAGATTGAATACGCATGTATCGCCCTTTCCAAAAAGATCGACACCATCAAAATCATCGCATTTTGCTCCAGAGACTACCAAAGTGGTGGGAAAATTGATTCCACTTTTCATGGATAAAACATATTGTTGAGTAATGCATGCGAATTCGAGTCCCCACCCCACCCCAACCACCACTGATGGTGCCAGTCTGGCACCAAAGCGGAAATACGTCGTAACGTTGAAATTTCATCTGTTAGTATTGGTAGGCAGTCCGTCGAAGTTCACATCGGTACTCAAGGCGAAACACACACAAAAAAAAAACTATGACATATGCAGTTCGCGCCACTATTAGTTTCATGGTAGTAAAGAGAATAATTCATAAAAACGCTGCAAATTATTACACAACGGTTTATTATTTTTATATAGATCACTCGTCTACAAAATCACCAACCATCCAATATGAAGAGAAAAAAAAAAAAATAATAAAAAAAAAATAATAAAAAAATCAACAAAAAAAAATCAAAATCACCAACCATCGATCGCATTTCAGTCAGCTCTAATTTGAACGGAGATTAGGCCTCTTTTGCGATTAACACTCGTGTTTTGATTTATATATATATATTTCAATATAAACCCTTAAATTTTCGTAGGGAGCGAACGGTTTGTCCTACAGAGCTCCGCGTGGTCTCAAAAAATTCTAAAAATTCTATAGAAACTTAAATTGAAGGAAAAACAATACCTTTATATCAAAATTTTTTTGAGTTAGGGCGTTTTCAAAATTTCGAAATTGATTTTGGAACCCTTAGAACTGACCTACATCAACCAAAATTTTCGGGGCACAACTAGACCCCAAATGGAGCCTACATACCAAATTTCATCAAAATCGGTCAATGCTAAGTGGGGGAAGTGCCGCGTACGGCGGACGGACGGCCAAATTTTTATTCGATTTTTGGATTCTACGTACCTTGAAACATAAACCATCAAATTTTGAGGGGGTGTTAAAATTTTTTTTTCTTGGTCGATTCCAAAGGTTCATTATTGAAAATAATAAACCATTGTGTAGTAATTTGCAGAGTTTTAAACTTGAAAAGTGGGAACAGTTGACCTTCCGCTATCTTGGTAGACTCGGTAGCAAAATTGGAAACTGATCGCTAGGAAAATAAATGTAACAGTCAATACTTATGCAAGAGTCACTCCAATCAACCCTATCAAAGTCGCCCTTCCGTTTGGATGTCATGGCCAGGTAACCATGACATCAAGGATAGGTAACGATTATCGGTGTTCATTTTTTGACCGAGATGTCAAAATACCTTGCAAATGTTGTTACTTGACTCGCTCTTATTTTAAAAAATCATCAAAGGTGATGGTGCTAAGCATCACTGGGTCCTTGGGGGAAAAAAATCCTGAAAATTCTCCGAACTAAAAACTCTTAAATTGTTGCAAGTCCTTACTTTTATCGGAAATTTGATAGAACACATCAAGAGTTTTATGGTGGAGGTTGTGAGGGGGGGGGGTATTCTCATCTATCAGACTGGCAGTAGAGTGGGAAAGGGGGGGAAGGAACAGCTCTGGGAAGAGATGTTGGCGAAGCTGGAAAGGCGACTCACGATCAGTATTGTTGAACCAGGGACAGAGCAGCCCCCCCGTCAGCGGTCCCCACGACGCCCGTGCAATTTGTGCGGGAAGATCGTGAGATCCATTACAGGCACGCATCCCCGGGCGAGGAGAGGAGTCGCCGGGCACCGCCTGTTCCTTCGGACGGAGTCGGGCGGCGGATGACTTCCAGCTCTCGCCGGTCCGGTTTCGAGTTTGAGCAGAAAAGTCCATTCCAGCAGTATGAGTTGATGAGCGAATCATCATAGGGAACTTTAAAGGTATGGTAAAGATGAACGGAATATTAGCTATTTTAGGGTAAGTAGTGAGTGTTGCACATTGTACGAATCGTTAAAATTATACGGGTGGAATTAATTGTGTGGAAATTTTATAAAACCTCTAAAAAACTCTCTTCACTCCCTCCGAGCTCATGCAGTTCCTCGATTATCTGTAGGACATGCCAACATGATGTATACACAAGGTATGTTTCGAAGAGCCCTTCACTCATGTTCTACTCACATACACGAACTCATAGAGTACCTACCTATTGGATTTTTCGGGTACCACGAATACGAGCAGGTTTCATTATATAAATAATGTACGTTGTTGATACAATATCGCACCTTGAGAATAGCAGTAACAAGTCCAAAATATCGAGTTTTTTGTTAAAGATACAGACAAATAGATCTCGACGAGCTCTACAAGGAAGTAGTATCGTTGTAAGTCCAGTGTCAATCGCTATTTCTCCGTGGCGGTAGTTAGACTACTACCTGTGTCGGGGTGGGGGTGTCACACGAGGATAGCAGTGAGATAACACCTACGAGCCAATTGCCATGAATAACATATAAGTACTGTGCCATTTTTTTGTTTTATTACTTTCCAAGAAAAAGTATTTAACCCCCCTCAAAATTTGTTGGTTTACGTTTCAAGGTACGCAGAATCCAAAAATCGAATAAAAATTTGGCTGTCCGTACGCGGCACTTTCCTTAGGTCCCATTGACCGATTTTGATGAAATTTGATATATGGGCTAGATGTGCCCCGAAGCTTTTGGTTGATGTCGGTCACTCCTAAGGGTTGACAAATAAGGTTTGCAATTTTGAAAACGCCCTAGCTCAAGAAATTTTTACATAAAGATATTGTTTTTCCATCAATTCAAGATACTATAGAATTTTTAGGGACCACGCAGAGCCCTGTAGGACAAACCGTTCGCCCCCTACGCGAATTTAAGGGTTGGACTTACGATAAATCAGAAATACGAATGTGTATCGCAAAAGAAGCCTAATATCCGTTCAAATTTTAGCTGACCGAAATACGATCGATGTTTTTCTTCATGTTGGCTGGTGGTAACAATGGCAAAGCCGTGTTCTTTGCAGACGAGTGATCAATATAGAAAAATAATAAACCTCTGTGTAATAATTTGCAGCGTGTTTGAATTGTCGCACTACTCTCCTCAGTGTTTTCAAAATCTCTCCTCCTTTTTCAAAATTTGAGGAAAAACTTCATTCAATTCTATCCTTCCGACTCATGGTTATTTAAGAAAGTAGCTGAACTAATTATGTATCTCTTTACACAAAAACAAATATTAAATAATTTAAAAATCAGGATTTGGCGAAATATTATGCAACACTCGAAATTTAAATCCCTCGTTTTCCCGAGACTGAAGATGTTTGGCTTGTCACAATGCTATTCTCAAGGTGTGATGCTTAAAAAAATACGTAAATAATTATATACTAAACATATGAATAATAATATACCAAAAAATTATGTACATAATGTCAACATGTTTTGGCCATTTCTTATTTTCTAAATTGTACGTTCAATAATCAAAAATATTATTGACTTTCTATAGTCAAATGAGATCACCCAGAGCTCTGTAGTACCAACCGCTTGCTCCCTATGAGAACTTGAGGGTTAGACTTTGGTTTAATCAGAAACACGAGTGTGAATCGCAAATGTCGCTCGACCTCCGTTCAAATTTCAGCTGACCGAAATTTGATGGCCGTTCGTTTGTTCAATTTGACTCAGTTTTGCGTCCTTAGCAACCAGTATTCAGATTTTCTGATGATGGCTCTCACAACTCTTTACTTTTTCGAACTTAATGTGAAGCGTTTATTTCTTCGAAATAAACTTGATTGTGAAGCGAAAATATGGTTGGTAGGTGGTGGCAATGGCCAATCCATGTTCTTTGCAGGTGAGTGATCTATACAGAAATAAATATACCTTTTTGTACTATCTTGCAGCGTTCTATCATCTATATACATAAAACCTCAACCGTACGTATGTACGTCGCCCGAACGTGGGGGTCCCGGGTACGATTCCAGACCGCGACATCAAAATGTCGTTATCTGTATCGTTAAATAAAACTATCCAATTAAGTTAGTAAGAAATTTGAATTTAGTCCACGTTGTATGACTGGTTTTTCAAACTAAAGATGGTTTATTATCATTACTAGCTGAAAAGCCTCTAAAAGCAGGCAAAAACAAATCGTAAATATGTGAAAAAACGCTGCAAGTTATTACACAATAGTTTATTATTTTTTATTTTTCTATATAGATCATTCGTCTGCAAAGCCACCAACCATCCAACATGAACAAAAACATCGATCGCATTTCGGTCAGCTTTAATTTGAACGGAGATTAGGCCTCTTTTCGATTCACACTCGTGTTTCTGATTTATCGTACGTCGAAACTTTAAATATTCGTAGTGAGCGAACGGTTTGTCCTACAGAGCTCCGGTTGGTCTCAAAAATTCTAAAAATTCTATAGAGTCTTAAATTGAAGGAAAAACAATACCTTTATATCAAAATGTTTTGGGTTAGGGCGTTTTCAAAATTTCAAAATTCATTTTGGAACCCTTAAAAGTGACCTACATCAACCAAAATTTTCGGGGCACAACTAGACCCCAAATGGAGCCTACATACCAAATTTCATCAAAATCGGTCAATGCTGCTCGGAAAGTGCCGCGTACGGCGGACGGCGTACAGCGGACGGCGTACGGCGGACGGACGGCCACATTTTTATTCGATTTTTGGATTCTACGTACCTTGAAACGTAAACCATCAAATTTTGAGGGGTTGTTAAAAATTTTTTTTTCTTGGTCGATTCCAAAGGTTCATTATTGAAGAAATAAACCAAAATGTTGATGTCGCGGTTTGGAATCGAACCCGGGACTCCCACGTTCAGGCGACGTACATACGCACGGTTGGGGTTTTATGTATATAGATTTATATATATAAAATACCTTCGGAATCGAAGGAAAAAAATTAATCCCCCATTAAAATTTGATGGTTTACTACCAAGGTAAGTTGTAGGCTCCGATAATCGAGTTGAACAAAATCCGTCCGGACATGAATCCGGCTGCATGAATGGAAATTATATGTATTTGAATGATTGCTAGAATCATCGTGTGATCGTTTGTTTCTGTGTGATGTCTACTCATTCTAGTAAGTAGACGAGAAAATGTTAGTTTGAACGGAAAAAAATTGATCGAGTGAAAAATGCAGACGGGAGAGGCCGAGCAGCTGGGCGTGTGCGAGACCTCAAAGAGGCCTGACGCAATTTCCGTCCAATTATTAGGCTCAAAGCTCCCAGCAGACAAAAGACCCGGGAAAACCCTCGCTGAGCCGACAGCTCGATGCGATTCGCCGGCTTTTCATTCAAACGTCGGCCCTGAGGGTCACTCCCGCACCGGTCGGACATAACAACCCGTCGATTCAGCTTGTATCCTCTCATCAGGACCTACGAATGAACTGACTTGTAGTTCGGTTGCAGTTCGTTCCACTAAATGGTGAGTTTTGAACATCAAGTGAGAGGAATAAATTAATAGTAAGTATAGTAGTCTCACGGAGCCCCCAAATATTGATTAATTATTCGTTGAAACCGTCAGATTCTGAAAAAGTGGCCAATTATTTCACAAAGGTTTATTTTTCCGCATAGATCACTCGCCAGCAAAGAGCTAAGCTTTACCATCATCAGTAAACCTACCAACCATATTATGGCACAAGCTAACTATCAAGTTTACATTGAAATAGAAAGTACCAATCAGCGAAACATCGTTATTTGGTTGTTGGTTGCAAGGGAACCACAACTGAGTGACATTATGGCGGAACATACTTGTATCTAGTTAATAACTTGCCTTAGTAAATAGCGGTGTATCGGTGAGCAAAATATGAATGTTTTATAGAAAAGGGAGAAAAGTAGCCGATTTTCTTCAAACATTGGCTTAAAAAAAGCACCTAGGTGGTTAGATCTTCCCAACAATTTCAATACTAGTATCACATTTTAAATATCATAGAAAAACATTATCATAAAAAACTCGAAACATTGATGGTTTCTACATTGTTTTCTTTCTTGGTTAGTTTTTATTTCTCCTTAAACACTCTTTCAATTCACCACTAGGGCATTCAAATTATTAAAAACGCGAAAATAAAGTTTTTTGAGTTGATTTGCGTGAAACACGTCCGTTGAATACGGTGTTCATATTTTTGCCAACAAGACAGTGAGCTAGAAGAGAAAACCAGAAGTATATAATGTATACTCATAATGATATGAATATGTATTATTATACTCATTCATTTTAAAAAAAATTTAAAAAACGCTGCAAATTATTGTACAAAGGTTTATTGCTTCCGAGTCTACCAAGGTAGCGGAAGCTTTGTTTTCACTTTTCAAGGACGAAAAAAAGATCTACAAAATCAAAATTTTCACTCGCGTTTGGCGTTTTACACCTTTCTGAACTATTTTGGTTCCGTATCTGAGTGTCTGTCATGAATTCCTTGTAACGCGCATAACTATACGAAGTTATTGTCCGATTTCTATGAAATTTTCGGGGATTGTGTGGGATGCTGTGTAGACGGTTCCCTATGAAAATAATCATCCCCGGACTGATAGAAACGACTGCGCATGCGCAAATGTGAATTCCTGAGTAGTGTTTAGATGATCCCCTATGAAAATCATAGAGGATGCTTTTCCATAGAGGGATTCAGTCATGGAGAGATGGTCCCTTGTGAGAATCTCAAATCCTATTCATTGCATTACTAGGCCTCAATAGGTCAGAGGTAGCGCATAGAATAATCCCCCAGGGGTACTGGTTCGAATACCAGCCGAGGCTAAGCATTTTTTTGATCCATTCACATACATCTACTCTCTACATTTTTCATCCGAATTAGACGAAATTTTCTAGGATTGTCCAGATTAGCGTGTAGATGGTCCCCTATGAGGGTAGTGAAAGGTACTTAGAGATTGGTGTTTTGAGATCAACTACTATGCATCGGATCATGTATATAGTCGGGTTATGGATACGAGGAAGCTATGTGCGACACCCACTTGGCAGACTTTTTTTTCTGTGTAGATTACTTGTCTACAAAGATCACGGTTTGCCATTGCCGCCATTTTTTTCAATCTCCCCTCAAAGACAAGTTGTCTTCTGTGACGGAGGGGGCACGCCATAAATAAAAATAAATGAATAAATCAAATGCCGGAGGATGCCCAGGACTCACCCAACGCCGGCCCGAAGATGAGGAGGTTGGGGGTGGGAGATAAGGATGAAAGGCAGTGCCTCTATTAAAAAACGCTGCAAATCATTGCTCAAAGGTTTATTATTTTCTGTATAGATCACCCTTCTGTATAGATCACTGGTTCTCCATCAATAGCACCTACCACCATCTGTATTCTCCCTTGACCTCCCCTCTCAAATTTCAGCTTCCTGCGTTCAAAAGGATTGAAAATGGCTTCGGAGCTCACTCAGCTGATCAGTGATCTGAAGAGTGAAGAGGATCTCCTCGAATGCTGGAGACACCTGGAAGAGCATTTCCATTCAATAGGAGTGAAAATGGTTGTGGAGCTCACTCAGCTGATCAGTGATCTGAAAAGTGAAGAAGATCTCCTCGAATGCTGGAGACGCCTGGAAGAGCATTTCCATTCAATAGGAGTAAAAATGGTTTCGGAGCTCACTCAGCTGATCAGTGATCTAAAGAGTGAAGAGGATCTTCTCGAATGCTGGAGACGCCTGGAAGAGCACTTCCATTCAATAGGAGTAAAAATGGCTTTGGAGCTCACTCAGCTGATCAGTGATCTGAAGAGTGAAGAAGATCTCCTCGAATGCTGGAGACGCCTGGAAGAGCACTTCCATTCAATAGGATTGAAAATGGCTTCGGAGCTCACTCAGCTGATCAGTGATCTGAAGAGTGAAGAAGCCTTTGAGCAATGATTTGCAGCGTTTTTTACCCACCAACATTTTTTTTACCTACCAACTTTTTTTTTACCTACCAGCTAGGTACTACCTACCACACCATACTGGCTTCACACCTTCACAATCAAGTTTATTAGAAAGAACTAAACGCTTCACACTCGATTGGAAAAATAGAAAGCTTAATATGGAAATTTGATTACTGGTTACGCAGAAGGCAAAACTGTATACAAATCGAAGAAATGAACAGCGATCGCATTTTAGTCCGATAAAATTTGAATGGAGATTAGACCTCTTTTGCGATTCACACTCATGATTCTGTTTTATCGAAGGAAAACCTTCAAGTACTCGTAGGGACCGAACGGTTTGTCCTACAGAGCTCCGGGTGGTCTCAAAAAATTTTAAAAATTCAATACTATTTAAAATTGGTGAAAAAACGATACCTTTATTTCGAGAGTTTTCGAGCTAGGGCACTCTTGAAAATTTCAACCCTTAATTTTCACCCCTTAGAAGTGACCTACATCAACCAAAAGCTTCGCGGCACAACTAGACCCCAAATGGAGCCCATATACCAAATTTGAACCAAATCGGTCCAGTGTTGCTAAGAAAAGTGCCGCGTACGGCGGACGGCGTACGGCGGACGGACGGAAATTTTTTTATTCGATTTTCGTATTCTACGTACCTTGAAACGTAAAACATCAAATTTTGAGGGGGAGTTAAAATTTTTTTTTTCTTGCTCGATTCCAAAGGCTTATTATTGAAAATAATAAACCAAAACCATCAGTTGAAATATGAGTCGAGCAGTACGCGTCTGGTGACACCACGGAGTACACCTACTGAGATGCCCAACTCGCGCAACTCCGTGGCACTTTTCCCGCACCACACTCCACGACAAGGTCCCCGCCATCACACTGACGTTACTGGGATCCACTCCTGTTAGCTCTGACACCGCATGCCCTAAATCATCTCTGTCATACTTTCTTATCTTAGGCTAGGTACGTTAACACTGGAGCCGGAATTCGGCCGATTTTTCATTCTGCAGAGTACGGCCGTTAACGGCAGACATGGGGCGAGTAAACAAAAGTAGAAAGTTCAATGGAATTCGGACGAAGTGTTTACACTATGCCCGACTTGCTCGGTCGAACTCCGCCAAACTCCGCCGAGCTCTTCCGTCTTCTGATTCCGAACCAAATAGTTTTGTTTTGTTCGGCCGAATCAGCCGATTTTATGCAGTGCCTTTTTTGAAACATCTCAAAAATTAGATGGGTGATGGGGGGGGGGGGTTCCCGCTTCTTGATTATCAGGAGTCAGCTTAGGGTAACTACGTCCATCTTGTACAGTTAATGTAAGTACAGTCAACGCAGCATTTTTACGGATATCTTTCTAGTTTGAGAAAATCAAATTTATTTTGAAACAATAACTTTGAAGTTAATGAAAGTCAAGTGTAACGACATCATAAAGACTTGCCTCAACGTCACAGCAAGCCTCTCTTCTGGAGAAATACAAATCCGGAAATTAGAAAATTTCTCCACTCGCCGTCTGATAGCACTCAGAATGCAAAAAAAAGTCTCTGGAGTCATCCGGAAATACTCGCGAAACTTGATTGGTTGTTCTAGCAATTGGGGGAACAAGGTATGGAACTCTCCGGATGATTCTCTTTCCATAAACATGTCATTCGCCCATTCCCGACGCTCAACCAACAACATATATCTCAATAGTGAGTTTTCAGTAAGAAATTCCAACGCTGCTATCCAATCTTCTATACTATACGACGGGCTCGGGGCAACTGACGAAAATCGGTAGAATCGTTTGAAAAATCGGGTCTAGTGTAAACACTTCAGTCGGGGAATCGGTGGAATCGGCAGAGCTGGAGTTCGGCCTTCTTACTTTCTTGCCTGCCTGGTCTGCTCCATGTCCATGCTGGTAAAATTTTAAACTCTGGCGACGTAGTGCACAACTAGATTTAGATTTAAGCGTCGAATGAAAAGAATACATGCAAATCGGTTAGGATTTGAGGTCTGGGCAGAGTACAAAAGATTATGCCACAAAAAACACATTTTTGAGCTCAGTTGGGGTCTCAGTTGGTCGCCGTTCGTTCCTCGTTCGGGTTTAAGTACTAATTCCCGAAATTATGGGCGCTAAAACTTTGAAAGTTGTATCTAAATTGGGGATTTGAAAACTAAAAGATTTCCGCTGGAGTCATCAAAATCTAACAATAATTGCCAGAGGAAAATAGGAAAAACCGTTTATTCAGTTAGGTTTTTTCATATTTTTTCTGGAAATTATTATTCTATTTTGATGATTCCAGCGGCAATCTTTTAGTTTTTCAATTCCCTAGCCTGCTGCACTAATGAATATTGAAAATCCTTGAAAATATCAAATTTAGGTACAACTTTTAAACTTTGAGCGCCGGTAATCCAGGGAAATACTAACTCCGAACGAGGAAAGATCTGAGACCGACTGAGACCTTCTTAACCCCCCTTCCCTTCCTTAAAAGGCAAAATTCTAAATTCCGGCTACGTTGACCACAACAGGATAGATTTAAGCGTCGAATAAAAAAAGAATCACGCAAGTCGGGTTGAAATTGAGGCCTGGTCAGAGTATACAAGATTTTGTCACACACAAACACACTGACATACACCCGTGGTTTTTCTCGCGTGTTTGGATTCAGAATGGTATAAAATGGATTAGTAAGTAGTCCTTACGTCCTAAAAATTAGGCAAAGCTGAGGCCCCAAGCTACGGAAGAATTCCTAGGATAGAGACTGCACGTAATAGTGGATTGTGGATTGTGGGGGGGGGGGGGGTAGATGTAGTCTGATAAGGGAATCACGGATGGTCAAGAGACTCGTGACATCGGCGGGTCCCGACCTCCGTCCCGGCCATTGTTAGGAGGCCACGACCGATGAGAGCGACCACTACTACGGCCAGATCCTATCGGCCGAGAGTCCGTCGTAGTAGCGATGGGAACGTGGCGACGGGGGAGGTCCGAAAATTGTGGTAAAGTCCGCGATTCCTCCACACAACTCCCAAGATATTGCAGTCTGTCGTCCAATAGCTACCTGAAAACTCGATCACTTTGACCCCGCCGTTGTAGTCCAATACGGATCTGATTTGAATCGACCCGACCCCAGCACACGTGTTTCACAGATGTGTATATAGAATTTCCAAGTCAAATCCAATCTTTTCCTACTCAAATTCAACCTTTTCCAAGTCAAATTCAACTTTTTCCAAGTCAAATTCAACCTTTTCCTACTCAAATTCAACCTTTTCCAAGTCAAATTCAACTTTTTCCAAGTCAAATCCAACCTTTTCTTACTCAAATTCAAACTTTTACAAGTCAAATTCAATTTTTTCCAAATCAAATTCAACCTTTTCACCATTATAAGGGAAAATAAGAAAACCAAATGTAGAACCAAATGCCAAATTTTCTGTGATTGGTGACTGGGCTTTGAAAAAATACTACAAACGCAGTAGGTGCACTCAAACAATTTAATGCCTACTACAGCTCACTTTTCTACCTCATGACTTCGATAACCCCCTTTTAGCGTTCGTGAACAGACGTGCTTCTGCTCAAAACTAAGGATGGGTATCGTTGCAAAAGTATCGATATTTTGTATCGATACTGTATCGTATCCGAGTATCGATATCCCAAGTATCGTTGGCATAAGTATTGATATTTTGGAATATCGAGTATCGATACTTCAGTGTCACAAACTATCAATATCATCCAATTTTCTCAAGAAAAATAATTTTTTCAACAATGTTCATTTATTGTTCACAATCAAGAGTCCAAGCAGAGTGATTTTCCTCATGATATTAACGGTATTTGTGCAACCAAAGAATGATGACCTGAAAGCCTCTCTACCAACTTCATTTTTCAGCCATTCTGTTGAATTTTCCGCAAGAAATGTATCGATATTCGATAATTAGAAATATCGGATCCAAAGTATCAATATCCAAAAATATCGGATAGTGCAGTATCGATACTAAAATATCGAGTATCGGTGCAGAAGTATCGATATTTTAAAATATCGAGTATCGATACCCATCCCTACTCAAAACATACCTTTCATTTCGACGGGTCGCAAAGGTCAGTAAACCATCAAATTTTGAGGGGGTGTTGAAATTTTTTTTTTCTTGGTCGATTCCAAAGGTTCATTATTGAAAATAATAAACCAAAAGGATGAATTTGACTTGGAAAAGGTTGAATTTGACTTGGAAAAGGTTGGATTTGACTCAGAAAAGGTTTAATTTGACTTGGAAATGGTTGAATTTGACTCGGAAATGGTTGGATTTGACTTGAAAAAGGTTGAATTTGACTTGGAAATTGTTGAATTTGACTTGGAAATGGTTGGATTTGACTTGGAAAAGGTTGAATTTGACTTGGAAATGGTTGAATTTGACTTGAAAATGCTATACATGGTCGGAAAAGTGGACTTTTTGGCATAGATACATCTTTTCGTGTAAGGTCTATGAAAAACATATTGTTTAGTAATTCATGCATTCCAGGGGACATTCCATTTTTTTTTTTTTTTTTTGCTGAAGTTTATTTAAAATTCTTTTAAGCAAGTGGTTGATTTTTTTTTTTTTTTTTTCATAATAGATTACTATAATTTTTGCATGATGAATGGAGGAGAGCAGGCAGGAATTTCGTGGGATCAGGAATGGCAGGAACATCCAGGGGATCAGGAATGGCAAAGCCCGCATTTCCAGATAAGTATTAGGTCAATTTAATTATTTTAAAAAAATCTCCCCTCAAAGACAAAAGGTCTATCTGACGGAGATGGCACTCCATAAACAATGAATGAATAAATGAATCAAATATTATGGGGGAGGACGCCCAAGACTCACGGCCCTAGGGATGAGGGAAGATGAGGAAGGTGGAGGTGGGTGATGAGGGTGAAATGAAGTGCCTCAATAAAATTACCACCAGTTCAAATATGAGTCGAGCAGTACACGTCTGGTGACACCACGGAGTACATCTGCTGAGACGCCCAACTGGCACTTTTCCCGCACCAGGCTCCGCGCCACGACAAGGTCGCGGCCATCACCCTGATTTTGTTGGGTGCCACTCCTTTTAGCTCCGACACCGCTTGCCATAAATCATCTTTATCATACTTTCTTATCTTAGCCCGCCTGGTCTGCTCCATGTCCAAGCTGCCATTGACAACCTGGACATCCTCGATAATGCAAGACCTGTCAGGCTTGACGGCAATGATGTCAGGCTTCTTACCCTGTTCGCTTGGCATGTGGTATAATCTCTCCCTCTCAACATCCCAGTCGTTAGATGACAAGGCACCTGCTATCTGCTTGGCGACCCCATAAGTTTGTGAATACTGCTGCACTTCATGATACAGGTGTTTATTTCCACTTCGACAGGCACGGCAAAGGGTATCTGGTGCCACGCAGTAGGTAAGCGATAAAACTGTTTCACTCAATTTACCTAATTCAGTTTGTAATTTGAGCAATAAATAATGTTCTCTCTCTCCCCCCCCCCCCTCATACTTGCCCACTTAACGCTAGATAATAATTGTAACAGTTGCCAAGTAGTTGGGAAGATAAAACGAGGAGAATGTCCATCACGTAGTCAGTCTTATATCAACTGTTATATTAGCTAAGCTAAAAGAGTTGTTTTTACGTTCCTTTCTTTCTCATTTACAAAAGCAAATTATATTACCTACCTATAGTCATCACTTGTGTGTGTTTAAGGCTAATCACTGGGTAGCTCAAACTAATCGCATTGAAAAATACTTCCCAACACTCACGAAAAAAGTGTACAATTATAAGTCCAATCAATAGTTTGTTAGTACGACAATATAAATAAACACATTTTATTATCTGAAAACGTTTCTAATCGCTCCGTCTGATAACTTCACGTTTTTTGAATGATTTTCTCAGCTTCTTCGACTTTTTCCTCAGATAGGCTAGCCAACACCGTCTCATGTGCCATTTAATGGGAACTCCCCTTTTTGTATTGCTCGCATCAATATTAACTTCTCGACATCCTGTTTTTTAATGAGAGGGGTGACGAATTCCTCAGTAAATCACTATCTCCGAATCGCGGAGCCGCGCAGAACGATAATTACAGTACTTTTTTGTAATTCATCCGCTTGCAGCCAATCGTATAAATTTCATTAACATCCTAACTTGGAAAACCTGCCTTTTCATTGCTTCTTCAGGCTCTCGTTAAAATGTTGAGAACGGGAATCGGTGCTCCCAGTCTCATCGTCCTTGGTAGCTCTTTTTTTTCGCCCAATGGATGACATTTGGTGAGGCCCGTAACTTCAAAATGAACTTTTAATGGGTGGCGAAATAGCCTATTCCGAAGGTTGGAGTAATTGCCTTTTCTCAGAAACGCGTTGTTTGAAGACGCACATACTTTTTTCATAGTTGACGGTGCAACGTCAAAACGAGGAATCCAGCTCAGAGAACTACTCTGTACTTACAAATGACACGCTGATCTTGATGAGTAGGTATTGTTCCTCCGTCGGACAGCCGATTTGTAATTAACTCGATGGGCCACAGTGTGATTTGTGAAGTATTACGTGGTGAGTGGAATGAGCGATATTTTGGAGTGCCTCACTCACACACTAACGAATCGTGTTTTCCACTCACTCGGAAAACTATTACGGTCAATGACTAACCAAATAGCTAATATATCCGTGAGGTGTATTTAGGAGATCTCGAAGATGAGAGTTTTCCAGGGACTTGGGAGGGCTGACGCTAAGGGTGAAGAGCTGAGAGCTGGTGAAGAGGCAGTTGATCTTTTCCAATCACTGGAAACCGTACTAGTTCTTCCCTTCAACAATTCGAAACTCAAGTCACTTACCTACTAATTGACTTTGAGAGATGAGAGGTTACCTAAGATTTGCTAGCCCTAAACACAAGGCTGTAAGGAGCTGTGGTGGTGGGGCTCTGGAAATAGCACTCATCCAACCCTTCAACAACTCTTCCTCTCACATACTCCTTAACCTTTTAGATACCTTTAGTGTAACAACAAGGACAGATTGGCGCACTCAGTGACCCAATTTCCACAATTCCTTTCGAACTTAAATGCATTCTTAGTAGTTGTTTTGATAGACAAGACCTATACCACTTTCTGTGTGTCCGTCCGGTCCTGATGGAGGTTCGGGTGGCTTGCTTTGGAAGGCGCGAACTCTCACCAGAGGATGCCATCAGCCGACTAGACGGAGCGGATTGGAACTCTCTGGCTGTTGTTAAGCCAAGGCTATAGATAGCAAAGGCGAAGAAGAAGACTTTCTTTTTTATTGTAAACAATGTGAAGTAAAACCTACCTACTTTTTGTACGAAAAAAAAGGAATTATTTTTCAGAGAGAGAAGTGTAAAATAAAACTACTAATGTTCTTACTGCTAAAGTAAAAGTTATCCATTCCGGTAAATCCAAAATTACTAAAATGGCGACAAGGATAGTTTTCGAACCTACTTATCGTTAGTTTCGCGAAGTTTGTGCGGTCAAAATGACGACTGTTCCGCCTCAAGTAAACGTGGAAGTCGCGCCTGCTCTTCCTCCTCCTGTACTTTTCGATCCGGCCACTCAAGATTGGGCTTCTATTCGGTCCAGATTGACAAATCTTTTCAAGGTATATCCAACAACTGTTGATGATACTAAGCAAGCACATTTATTGGCCTCACTGTCGGATAGAGCTTCCAAACTTTTGAAAAGTTTATGTCTGCCTGATGCCCCTGATAACAAAACCTACATCCAGTTGGTCACTGTTCTGGATAAGCATTTTACACCAGTTTCTGCGTACTTTGCCGCTCGAAAAGAATTCTACACGGCTCGTCAACGTGAGTCTGTCTTGGAATGGTCTACAAGATTGAGGACCGTTGCTGTGGATTGTGGTTTTAGTACAGAATTAGACGTAGTACTTCGTGACATTTTTGCTATAGGACTGGCGGCAACCAAGGTTCAAGGTCGTATCTTTGAGGAGGATGCCTCAAAGTTGAATGTTACGTTTGCTACGGTCGTCAGCACAGCCCTTTCCAGGGAAGCAGCAGTATCGCACGTCACAGATACTCAAATTAAATCTGAGCCAATAAATTATACTTCAAATAATAGGAGAAGATGGGACAAAAACTCACGTAGAAATCAGACCTCAGGGCCTGTAGAACCCTGCTCAGTTTGTGGACGTAAGAATCACAATTCTGTTAATTGTCTATAAAAGGATTACGCGTGTAATTTTTGTAAGAAGAAGGGACACCTCAGGAAAATTTGTCCCCAAAAGAACAAGGCATCTCATTCAAAATTCATCACGGATGATGACACTGACTCGGATCAGTCGGAAAGCACAGGAAAATCATTTATCAAGTCTGAGTCTCTAAATGCACACTTTACTGAACATAACTGTTTCAAGTCATGGTCAGGTAAAGAGAGTGATCAAACAGTTACTGTCAGTTTACTTATAAACGATAAAACTTACCTCTTTGAAGCAGACACAGGTTCAGGACATCCTTTCATATCATCCAAGTTGTATGACCAAAATTTTTCACAATTTAAGATTATGAAGTCTGATGTGAAGCTAAGGGACTACGTTGGCCAGATATTTACCCCACTCGGAGAAGTCATTTTGCCTTGCAAATACAAGGAGCAGGTGGTCCAGAAATTGCCGTTTCTGGTAATTCCTAAAGGTGGGCCTTAATTGCAGTACTCCCTACCACAACAACAACAGGCAACAGGGCAACGTTGGTAAGAGAATTCAATTTTTGAACCTGGCAGGTGACCTACCCCAGCTACCCTAGCTAACCGAGTCTCGTTCCAATAATATAAGTTTTATTTTCTGTTTAAAATTAATTATTTAGTTAATCTTGATCAATTTTATATCTGTGCTCCCGGCAAACGGGCTATCCATGTCGTTTTGTTTATTTGCTCTGTACGATTGTACATTTCAGGATTACTGAAAGAAATGAACGTTTTCTATAATATTCTATTCTATTTTACTTGTTTACTCTTTTCAAGGATTCGAAGAGACTTTAATTACTACAAGAACTCCATTTCTTCGAAATAAACTCCAAAAACTTTGAATTATCTCAATAATTGTACTTTTTTCAAGATTGGAAGTCGGAAATCCTTCTCTACTTGTTATTTATTACCATATCATGGCATTATCTACTCCTTATGGTATTTTCCGCTATATTAGAATGTATTAAAATCCGTGACAAATCGAAAGAAATTTATATCAGTAAGTACTTGTTTTCTATATGAGTATAGTGAAATATTTGAATTTGAAAATTGTGTCGTACAATTGTGATGAATAGGAAGGATTTCAATAAACTGAACGACCATTCTTTATGATAATGTTCCCAAATCAACCATTCAACCAGCGGGACATGGCAGACAGATTGGCGCCTAGAGTGCCGCCTAGACCATTTTTTTGCTCTCAAACCGACACGTGTCGACCTTACAGTAATCTCAAGGGTTGAGTGAGATCATAGGTCTGGATGGGAGGTTTGGGTTAGAGGTTAAAAGGGGTGTAGGGGGTCTACGAAGCACATCTCTCAAGATCATTGCACTTTTTCCTATCTGACTGTTTAGAGTTTAATCACTATGACGTATATTGAGAGACTACTAAAGATTTGGAATCGCTAGATGCAAGGGTGAGAGGAGAAAAGGTAGCTTGGGCTCTTCCAATCACTAGAAACCGCTCTTTTCCATCCCTTGTACAATATTTCCTCTCACTCATTAAATCACTTTGACATACTATGAGAGACCAACAGAGGTTTGGAATCACTAGAAGCAAGAATGGGAGGAGATAAAGCAGCTTGGTACCCCTTGAACTGACAAAATTATTATTGGAACGGAGTTTTCTTTTATACTCATCTCATTCTCTTTCATCTTAGCTAGCACGGATGGCTTAAAAACTGTTGAATTCACTTGATACTTCGTAATGGGGATTAAACCAGAGATAAAATCATTTTGCTTTGAATCGGTCGTGAAAGACCATTTATTCGATTGAAAAGGCAGAGATGAGAATGTTATCCCGAAAACAATTACTATTCTGGTTCATTATTTTCAATAATGAACATTTGGAATCGAAGAAAGAAAAACATTCTTCAATCCTTCCTCCAAATTCGATGGTTTACGTTTCAAGGTACCTACGTAAAAATCTAATAACAGTTTTCTCGTTCGTCCACCGTACGGTTGCCTTACGTGGCAATTTTCTTAGTGACCATTGCGTGATAATATGGTAAATATTAATAATGGAAAGGCTGTGCTCTTTGCAGGTGGAGGATCTGTTCAGAAAAATAATAATTCGTTGCGTAATAGTTTGGAGCGTTGTCTTGTTCGAACTCAGCGTCTGAAATAATACGGAAATGTTTCTCTTCCAAACAACGGTTAAATTGACTTTATTACTCAAAACAGACCAATAAATAAGCATCGATTTCTCGATTTGTACCTCATGGTTCGGCGTCTCATAGAAGAGCGTTTTTCCCACGTATGTGTCAGAGAGCTTACCACCTTTGTGACGGAACATATTCGTATTCGTAGGAACTATTATGAGAGCGTAACTTAGCTCGTGGGGCGTTAATGGATGTGCCTATTACTATCTCATCCAGACTGGCCATAAGAGGTGATGTGAGTGATGTACAAGTAGGCCTTGGCTTAATGCGTTCGTTACAAGGCATAAAAACCTCCGCAATAGCTGAACTCGAACTCAAGGAAAAGGATTTTTTTCGCCAGCCGATTCAATTCCTTTGTTTGGTGGGTAGCAGGTCGTCCTCGCGTATTCGTCACTTGGTCATTATTTCAGTGACCAGATCATTGGTAGGTCTTCACTTGGAATACGCTTAAGTGAAATCCCAGTAACAAACATAACGACTACCGTTTCCGTAAAATTTGAAGGGTAGTTGACTTTTGATGATTTCATGCATCACATCATGCATCCAATTTTGTTATGGAAAGCTATGAGCCACACCCACTTGGCAGTCGGTTCTTAATCCGTAGAACCAACGATGTTTCCGAGAAAATGATTACTTAGGGTAATAATTTTACATGCTTGTGGAATGGATGCAACATTTTAACAAAACAACTTATTATAACGAAGGAAGTCAAAATGCTTGCATACGAGTCTGCAACACATTGGGACATTCTCATGTTAACCACTAGATAGTGAAGTAAGGTTGTTAGTTCATGTACCCAAGCATCAAAACAGTTGATTGTTCTCTACGCAACACAGTGAGTCTATTTTATTTATTGGTCGCGCGAACAAGACTTGCTTAGTTTTCGTGACGATTTTTCAGTTCATGTGCCAAAGCAAAGACATGAAAATGTCAAAATTCATAAATCTCTGTACAAAGACTTACCCATGCAATGGATGGAAATTTCCTTGGAATCGGATGGAATCCGTAGAACTAATAAATTGTTAGGAGGATTTCACGCCTCTTCGTGCAAAGAGGAAATGATTTTAGGGATGAAACAATTTACGACACCTAAAATATTACTCATTATTTCATTTGGCGCCTATTTAATTAGTTTGTCTAACTTCAAATGGAGAAGTTGGTTGGTAATTTTCCACAACCTCATTCCTTCGCCGTATTCATTAATTTCACAATTTCTACTCGAGCATTACTTATTATAGAAAAATTTCATTCTGTATAGCTGAATCAGCATGAAAATGTCAAAATTCATTAATCTCCGTACAAAGACTTACCCATGCAATGGATGAAAATTTCCTTGGAATCGGAAATGCGTCGGTGAAGCGGCAACATGCTACATCTCAATTTTCCCAAGTTTTCAGGAGACACAAAAAACTGTCTAAATTCAACACTACTTCCTCGAAACAAAAACTTTTGACAATTTCATCAATTCTGACTGATTTTACCATATGTTTTCAATTAATTAAAAAGTTAAGTGAGTTATAGCATGTTACTTCATTTCACTCTGAGTTATAGCTAGTTACAGTCCTCGTCGAGCAAGAGTTATAGCATGTTACCTCATTTCACTCTGAGTTATAGCTAGTTACAGTCCCCGTCGAGCAAGAGTTATCGCATGTTACCTCATTTCACTCTGAGAAATTTACCTCATTTCATTTTTGCTCCTAGATGTGCAAGATCTAACCCGACGTCTTTAGCGTCTAAAACCTTGTGTAGGAAGTGAATGTGATAGTTTCGAGACACACGGGACAAATGTTATGTACCTTAGGTCCTGAAAAATTTACTGTAGTAATGTAAGTCAGATTTGTATTGTTAATGAGTTTACTCGGTGCAATAAAAGCTTTACAATAAAAAAATATTTACCTGCCTATTGCATCAAAATTCTTATCCGAGAGTTGTGGGTGCCTTCATTACGAGTTTTTGGTTGCTAAGGACGTTAAACTTAGTGACACAAAATTCTATTCGAGGAAATGAAAAAATATCGAATTTTATCAGCTTCATTTCGAATGAGATTCGATCAATTTCGGTCAGTGAGCATTCGTATGCAATTTTATTCGTCCCAACTCATTCGATTCTAAAAATTCAATGCTACATGGAACATGCATTAGCCCTGGACTAACTACCCTAAAAGTGACACCAGGAGAGGGTGTTACGCGAAGGGGAAGGGGAGAGGGTATTCTCCACCCGTCCACCTCGTATCTACTCCGCCGATAAGCGCGGCTAAAGCATGTTCCATGTTTCTTGAGTTCTAGCAGAAGGGTCTAAGCAGTAAGGCCAGGCCCAAGTTTTTAAAAGTACATTTCCAATAATTAATCGTTGGAATCGAGCTACAATGCATTTTACCCCACCCCCGCCTCCATCTTCTCAAAATTTCATAAAAGCTTTGGTGAATGCAACATTATGTATACTATTGGAAAATGATAAAATTTAAATTACTTGGAAAAGTGAACATTATTCAGAAACCTGGGGAGAATTGACTTAAACGCAGTTCGAGTTGCATTCACCGTAAAATGGAGAGGGATGAGAGGAGGGGGTCTGAAAAATAATGCTTTCTTGCTCGACTCTAAAGGCTCATTATTGAAAATAATAAACATTATTCTTTATTGAAAATAAATAAAACTACTACTACTTGAAAATGAATCAAATAAATATCATTCATTACCTATTGAAAATAATAAACCAAAACAGGAACCAAAATTGTTCAGAAAACTTCACAACGCAACTGATAATTTTAGTGCGGGGAATTCCGAGACTCGACAAGTGGGAAACATGGAAAACTACATCAAAAATGATTCCATCTCGATTCGAATAGCCATATAAACCAACAAATTTTGTGGGTGTAACATTTTAGCATGGAACATGGTTTAGTCATCACTAGAGCTCGGAAAATATGCACCGGAAACTGAAAAAATATGCAAAATATGCATTTGCCCTTAAAACTGCATACGACTTTGGAATTTCAGTATTTTAAGAAAGGATGTTCCATATTATTACATTTTTTTAGCCCTTTTTTCCCCTAGAAAAAAGTTATAAAGCATCAGGTAAAGTGAACAAGCAATTCAAAAAATTTTAAAGTGGAAATCTCTTTTGGAGAGTAGGGAGAGTCCCATGAGCTGTCTTCTCCTTTGAGAATTTTCGCGATTTGAACCACTGAAGACCACCCTGGATTTTTCGATAGGACCCCCTCCAGTTTATTCTTGACGGCTTTTCCAGTTATTCCATGCCAGTGGGAGCTTTTTTCGAGCAGGTCGGAAACAGCACCTACGGCTGAGCAGAGATCCATCCCCCTGGTCTCCAGGTGGTTTATCAAATGGGGTATGTTACTAAAGTTGGCATTTCTAAAGGCCATACGATGGGCGATCTGCCTGTCCTCCAGAGCGTCCATGGTTTTTCGAATAGCCAGTGCTTGTAAAATATGCTGCAAAATATGCAAAAATCCCCAAAATGACGAAAAAATGCAAAAATTCCCAAAATGACCGAAATATGCAATTTCAATTTAAACCACCGTATACCCTTCAAAAACCTTCAAAAAGTTCAAATACAAAGATATACCGCATAATAAAAGATATGCAAACTATGCAAATTCCGAGCTACCGGCAAAACCGTGGAACGAAAGTAGCGCGGGATTTTGTAATGATTTTCAATTACAACCGACTAGGGATGGGTATCGTTACGAAAAAAAATTTATTTTCTACCGATTTCTGAATCGAGTCTATTAAATCGATTCCCTAAAAAATCAGGCGACAAAAATCGATTCTACGAAAAATCTATTTTAAAATCGGCGTCGTGTTTACGTTTTTTAAAACAAAGAAACACGATTATCAAAATAATAATATGAGAAGCTGTGATCCTTGGCTCAGAATTTAATTAGTATAAACTCACATTAGTGAGTTCCTTATTATATCTGTTAATGCTGAATACCAATACCTAAGTTAGAGCTTAGTAATCACAGTTTTCTTTCAACTAATAAAACATCAGACGTATCAAGTTACCTACGTCATGTAACTTGGACCCGATGGTAAAAATTTAGGACTTGAATTTACAAGAGTTGGACGAGTTTCATTGATACATTTATTCATAATAAAGGATAAAAGGTATGTATGAATAAAAATTATTGGAATTCCGACAAATCTCCATCGAGGCCTTGTAGGAACAGTAATTTTGAAACCATCTAACCGCCTAAACGATTCCTTGCTGTGGTAAGGAATACCTAAATCCCTATTGTTACCACTTCCACATAAATATCATTAAATATTTTTTCCTTAAAAATTTTTCCTAAAGAAAAAATGCTCGATTTTTCAAAAAATCGGCATAAAAATCGATTCTTAACAAAATCGGTCAACTAAAAATCGATTTTTAAGCAAAAAGTCGATTTTTTGAAAAAATCGAGTATTGATACCCATTCCTGCAATCGACCCGTTTCTGGGGAAAGTATCGCCGTTAGTTTTCATCCCACGAAACTCGTTCGCCACTCGTTGAAAAGCCCTCAATTTGTGCGTATATTGTATACTGCCAAGACAGCTGTAAATATGGAAGAAGCTGAGATATACCTCTGATTTGAAAGAACTGTAAACAACACTCGCAGTAAAAACCAACATCGATTTAGAGGATTGTAATATAATCCATATTATGTAATATGTCCAAATAAATTAATCAATATTATTGATGTTGTTGGTTGGGTTGGTATCTTCTTTTAGTTGTGATTTGTTCCTCAACGTTTTAGATGTTTTCGATTTCTTAATAATAACAATACCTTTGGGACTTCAAGAGGTGAATGAAATGACGAGCAATTTGAAAAGCAGGCCCATAAAGAGTTAATATAAAACAACAGACAACAAATTCCTAGTAAAAAGAAACAGCAAACAAATAAAACACGGCTAAAGCATGTTCCATGTTTCTTGTTTCCATAGGATAACAGATGTAATTGAAAATGCACTGGAAAATAAACAAGTGTGTAGTGCTGTATTTCTTGATGTGTCAAACTGCAAGGGATATTGCCTAATCAATATTGCCAAAATCTGGAATCTTACCTCAGCAATAGATACTTCAGAATTAAAAACGAAGATGAATACTCAAATTTCAACAAAATTAGAGCAGGTGTCCTGCAGGGAAGTGTTCTTGGACCCCTCCTTTACTTGCTATGTACACATGATGTTCCTCGCATATTGGGAACAACTATAGCCACATCCGCAGACGATACAGCTGTTTTGGCAGTTGCAGACACAGTTGAAACATCTACAGAAAAGCTACAGGAAACTACGAATGCTATTGGAGATTGAACTCGAAAATGGCGCCTCAAATTAAACGAAACCAAATCCACTCATGAGAACTTCACTAACAAAAAAATTACAAATATGCCGCTGATATTGAATCAATGCACAGTCCCATATTCCAACTCAGCTAAGTATTTGGGAATGACACTAGATACGAAGCTGAAGTGGAAAGAACACGTCAAAAAGGAATCTAACAATCAAATTCAGAAAACTGTATAGGCTCCTGGGCCGACATTCACAGCTTAGCTTACACAAGAAAGTGCTGTTATACAAAACAGTACTTATGCCAATTTAGACCTATGGTATACAGCTATGGTGATGCACAGCTAAAAGTAACATGAAAATTATTCAAACGTTCCAAAATAAGATACTGAGGAGTATTGTGAATGCTCCGTGGCACATTCGTAATGATGACCTCCACAAGGACCTCAAAATTGAGAATATTAGCGAGGTAGCAAAAAGATACGCGAGAAACTACAAAAAGAGGCTTCACGCACACACAAACCCAGAAGCCATCCAGCTTCTGGACAACACTCAAGAAATCCGACGTCTAAAAAGGACCAAGCCACTGGACCTCGGATGCTGAAGTGCAACTTTAATGTAGTGAAAGTCATTGGACTAACACTTGCATGAGAAACGCGTAATATACATGCGAAGTAAATATCTAGATAGTTACCTACCTGATGTGTAATACCTCAAATGTAACTAGTTGATATGTTGACAAATAAACGCTCTAAAAATTAAAAAAAAAAGTTCCTTGAATTTTAGCCAAAGGCTCTAAGCAGTAACCATCCGGGGGTCCAGGGGTCTTGCTTGAGTTTTTCTTGGTCGAATCCAAAGGATCATTATTGAAATACCTACCAAAACCAACAGTTTCATTGCGTTGTTTCAAAACTAAGGAAGATGATTGGAATTGCTGAAAAGAGATGCCTTGGTCACTTGTAGGCCAACAAAATTACAACCATTCCTTCCCTATTCTTCGACCATTGTTCCTGGTGATGATCTGATCAGCTGAATTACATCACCATAAGTAATTGTATGGTTGGTAATTCTTGAGAGAGGAACAAACATACATTATCTTCGTCACTGGAAGAGTATAGAACACAGGGGATTTAATGCTCTACACAATCCTGCATACTGCCTATTCAAACAAGGTTCGAGTATATCACAAATTTCGTTCTACCTTGAGCTGCAAGTCTCTCAAAAGGTTAATGGTGCACTTTGAACGTACCCGTGCCGACGTTATACCCGTCCCTTCCCTTCTCCCATCTCGTAGGATGCTAAAAACGGCACTTAAGCGCAGTTAGATGCAATACGGCCTCTCCAACGTCACGAAAGCCGCCCCGCGATCTTTTGCAGGCCCTTTTCAACTAGGGTCGAAAAAACATTAGAACCGACCGTTCCGGCAACCTTCAATTATCAATTAATATGGCTTACGGAGTTTAGCAGGGGAACCTCCTGTTTGTTTTGTCCAAAGTGGGGGAGAGCACCTCAAACGAGGTGGTTACGAGCGCGGTAATTCGTCGATTAGGTTTTATGAGGCAATTATCTATGGGTGCATCGTAGGCGGTAAATTGCACTTGAGAACGGGGTCTTGGGCGGCTTTTCCCAGTACTATTGCGGGCCTCTTCGAATAAAACCACGAAATAGATCGCTGGACGTATTGTTCTGCGGGGTAGCGCCTCTTGCGATTCCGATGCAGTAGCGAAGTACGAAATGGGTCGTAAGGGCTTTAATGAGTGAGGAAGGGCCATTGTGAACACCGCATACCCTTCATATCATTATAACAACAACCATATCGTTAAAATGCACTGCAAACACTAGCCACTACGCTTTCTGGTTATTAAAATCAATAATAGATCGTCTACCTTGTTAAGTTGAGGTCAATAATCACGTTTATTTGTAACATATAGATAGATAGATAAAACATGCTTTATTCGGCAATTAATTGATTACAACTCAGTTGACAATTGACTCCAAAGAGTCTTGCTATAACTGTGGTCAGACATGACCGTCCGATGAGTTCGCCGGATACATTTTTATAATAAATTTAATATTTTATTATAGTTCTTTCTTTATTTTATCGCCTTTTATCATAAAATATTCTATAACAATTATGCCAAATAAATCAGTAAAATAATCAAAACAACCACAAGGTACATCTATAATGAACGACAAATGAAATTAACAAAACGAGTGTCTAATGACTAGCAACAGATGGTATCGGTTTTGGTTTATTATTTTCAATAATGAACCTTTTTATCGACCAAGAGAAACAATTTTTTAACCACCCTCAAAATTTGTTGGTTTACGTTTCAAGGTATGTAGAATCCAAAAATCAAATCCAATGGGCCGGCGGGGGTTATGAGGCTGCTGTTGGTTTTCATCCATAACAGCGGAAGCACATTGTAGAAGGGTCAGGGAACCCGGTAACAGGGGTCCCCTCCCTAATCACCAGAAGGTCATTCAGCCACCCCTGGAACTACTAGAGGGGTCCACCAGGGAAACCTAATGGGACCACCTCTGTTCATCCCAGGGTAGTAACGATTCGATGTACCTTTCGATGTGATATTTATCTTCGAAATAATATCGGAAGGCAGTATCGATATTGATGAAATATCGGAAGAAAAATATCGATATCACTAATATCGATAGAAATTCAAAAGAATTGTTGATGTGATATAGTCACTGTATCGATAGAATATCGAAAGAAAAATACTTATTTCACTGATATCGAATGTGTTTTTGCATCTTTTTTTGTATCAATATCAGCGATATTGATAGAATATCGAAAGAAATAAAGAGAGCTACCTAGATGGTTGGATTATAAATGCTTTCATACGAGTCTGCAACACATTGGGACATTTTCATGTCAACCACTACACAACAAGGTAGTGAAGTAAGGTTGTTAGTTCATGTACCCAAGCATCAAGATAAGAAAACAGTTGATTGTTCTCGCATGAGCAAGTTTTCGTGACGATTTTTCAGTTTATGTGCCAAAGCAAAGACATGAAAATGTCAAAATACTGATTTCACTGATACCGAATATGTTTTTGCATAGTTTTGGTTTATTATTTTCAATAATAAACCTTTGGAATCGACCAAGGAAAAAAAATTTTTTAACACCCCCTCAAAATTTGATGAGAATCGAATAGAATCCAAAAACGCTGCAAATCATTGCTCAAAGGTTTATTATTTTCTGTATAGATCACTGGTTTCCATCAATAGCACCTACCACCATCTGTATTCTCCCTTGACCTTCCCTCTCAAATTTCAGCTTCCTGCGTTCAATAGGATTGTAAATGACTTCGGAGCTCACTCAGCTGATCAGTGATCTGAAGAGTGAAGAAGATCTCCTCGAACGCTGGAGTCGCCTGGAAGAGCACTTACATTCAATAGGATTGAAAATGGCTTTGGAGCTCACTCAGCTGATCAGTGATCTGAGGAGTGAAGAAGATCTGAAGAGTGAAGAAGCCTTTGAGCAATGATTTGCGTTTTTTACCCACCAACATTTTTTTTACCTACCAACTTTTTTTTACCTACCAGCTAGGCACTACCTACCACACCATACTGGCTTCACACCTTCACAATCAAGTTTATTAGAAAGAACTAAACGCTTCACAATCGATTGGAAAAATAGAAAGCTTCATATTGAAATTTGATTACTGGTTACGCAGAAGGCAAAACTGTATACAAATAGAAGAAATGAACAGCGATCGCATTTTAGTCCGATACAATTTGAATGGAGATTAGACCTCTTTTGCGATTCACACTCATGATTCTATTTTATCGAAGGAAAACCTTCAAGTACTCGTAGGGACCGAACGGTTTGTCGTACAGAGCTCCGGGTGGTCTCAAAAATTTTTAAAAATTCAATACTATTTAAAATTGGTGAAAAAACGATACCTTTATTTCGAGAGTTTTCGAGCTAGGGCACTCTTGAAAATTTCAACCCTTAATTTTCACCCCTTAGAAGTGACCTACATCAACCAAAAGCTTCGCGGCACAACTAGACCCCAAATGGAGCCCATATACCAAATTTGAACCAAATCGGTCCAGTGTTGCTAAGAAAAGTGCCACGGACGGCGGACGGCGGACGGCGGACGGCGGACGGCGGACGGACATTGCAAATTTGGATTCTACGCACCTTGAAACGTAAAGTGACAAAGTTTGAGGGGGGGTTATAAAATTTTTTTGCGATACGATCACATAGGCTTATTATTAGAAATAATAAACCAAAAACCGATTAAAAATTTGGCCGTCCGTACGCCGTACGGCGGACATTGCACTTTTGCTGGCACTTTTGTCACTTAGCATTGACCGATTTTGATGAAATTTGGTATGTAGGCTCCATTTGGAGTCTAGTTGTACCCCGAAGATTTTGGTTGATGTAGGTAACTTCTAAGGGTTCAAAAATGAATTTTGAATATTTGAAAATGCCCTAACTCAAAAAATTTTGACATAAAGGTATTGTTTCTCCTTCAATTTAAGATTCTATACAATTTTTAGAATTTTAGGCGACCACGCGGAGCTCTGTAGGACAAACCGTTCGCTCCTTACGGGAAATTATCGCAAAAGAGGCCTAATCTCCGTTCAAATGTTAGCTGACCGAAATGCGATCGATGTTTTTCTTCATGTTGGATGGTCGGTGGCTTTGCAGACAAGTGATCTATATAGAAAAATAATAAACCATTGTGAAATAATTTGCAGCGTTTGTTTCAATCAAAATTAGTGATCAAGAAAGATTATCGAAAGAAAAATATTGATTTTACTGATATCGAATATGTAATTGCATCGTTTTTATCGATATCTACTAACATGATGCCAGTTTAAATTCTATTCGTAAACGTTTTATTAATACATAATATAATAAATTATTATAAAACAGAGATGGCGAATGCGAAATCGAAACGAAAAGAAGTGATAACGATGTCTTGTCCCTCTTCCGGTTACACAGGTCTGCAACCGAAAAACTGCAAGCGATTTTTTTACTGGTTCCCATAGGTTTTTACATGCTGAAACCGAAAAAAATACTCGAAAAATTCCATCACGTCTAGTTTTTTGCAAAACTGGTTTTTTGAATTCAACATAAGGTGTTATTTAGCCTTGAACTTCAATTCTGTAGTTGCTGCCAAGTTGCCAATTTTATGAATTGTATGAGTATTTTTACATTCATATTTAGTTATGTCATTCCCAGAGGTCATGTCACTCATTTAGTCATGTCACTCCCCATGTACTGAAATAGAGGAGGTAGGGAAGAAGGGGGTGGGATATTGTCACAAGGAACATCGTTTTCATGGTACAGGCATCGGGAGAGAGAGTTCACTCAGTTCTACTCCAAAGAGGGGCTTCTTGTATATTGCACAGATGTTCAAGGGGTCATGCAGAGCTTTGAACTTGAATAAGATTCTTCTCAATGGCGGTTATTCATCGATCCGTCCAAAACAAGCCTTAAAGCAGTGCTATTGCATAATGGAAATAAGTTTGCATCAATTCCTATAACACACTCTGTACATCTAGAGGAAAAGTAAAGGATTTGCAACTGATTCTTGAAAGAATAAAATATCCTGAACATCGCTGGATGGTTTGTGGCGATTTCAAGATATAAACCTTGTTGTTGGGCCAGCAGTCAGGCTATACAAAGTACCCCTGTTTTTTGTGCTTGGGGAATAGTCGAGCCTGAGATCACCACTGGGTGAAAACTGACTGGCCGCTTCGAAATACCTTGACTCTCGGCGAGAAAAACGTCACTAATTTGAGCTTAGTGCCACCTGAAAAGGTTTTATTACCCCCACTTCATATAAAACTGGGGCTTATGAAGGAGTTCATCAAATCATTGCCAAGAGATGGGGAATGTTTCAAATATGTGTGTTCAAAGTTTCCTAAACTGTCTGAAGCTAAATTGAAAGAGGGAGTTTTTACAGGACCTGACATACGAAAACTTTTGTCCGATCCCTTGTTTTCAGTATCAATGAGCGATAAAGAAGAAGAAGCTTGGGACTCTTTCAAGGATGTAGTGCAAACGTTTTTAGGCATTACGAAAGACCCAAACTACAAATCCATTGTGAATCGCATGTTGGCTGCCTACAAAGCTCAGGGATGCAACATGAGCTTAAAAGTTCATTTCCTACACTCTCTTGTAGAATACTTTCCAGAAAACTTGAGAGCTTTCATTGAGGAGCGAGGTCAAAGATTTCACCAAGACGTTCGATATAATATATTCCGTTGTTCGATATAATATTTTACCATATTATGGTAAAACGCTACCAAGGACGATGGGAGGTCAATATGCTAGCTGACTACTGTTGGATGCTCAAGAGAGATACAGACAATGCTGGAGCAAGAAAACGTACGCGACGAAGTATGAAAGAAAAGAAGAAAAGGTTCCACAAGCAAAATGAATAAATTCTTTGAGTATTTTGTATTTATTAGGAAACGAATATTTTGAGATTGTTCAAAATACAAATTATGATGTTTTTTTCTCAATTTTCGTTTTTTATTTCCCCTTCTACCCTATTTTGCAAGAAAACTGTGCGTGATGGATAAAAATGGCGTTGATTTTTAGATTCAGCACACCAAAAAAACATAAACTGTAGCTAAAAGATTCCATGCAGCTGATCAAATTTTTTTTTTTTTTTTGCAGACCTGTGTTATCGAGCATGAAGACTGTATGTCAAACATAGTGGGATGTCATGTTATTTCAACATTTTTGTTTATGTGTTGCGTTCATCTTCCGTTTCTATTTATTTTGTTTTTTATTATTTTTTATATTTTAGGAGAAATTCATAAACTACAGTGGGAAAGAATATAACCATCACAACCGATAATTTTTTTCTTCCGAAATCAATATTTTCCTTTTGGTATTCGATAATATCGCTAGAAAAATATCGATACAAATAACGGAAGTATCGAAACAAAATATCGACATCAATAAATATCGAAAATATCGTCACTATCTCAGGGGGTCCGGGTTGCGCGACGGGGACGCATGACCATGATTCGGGAAGAAATGAATGAATGATTTTATTGCTAACTGTACCTAGTACACAACACTGGATCATTCTGAGGTTGGCAGTTCCAATGTGTGAGACGGAGAGGAAGATGGCAGTTCCCCAGATGCAAATACACGGAATAAGACGATGGTACCAATACTAGGTTTCTAATTCCTCGGAGAGTTTCCAAGATAGAATTTGAAACGCAAAGGAAACTATATAGTTGGGATTCCCTCGAGTAATTTTGATTACGTGCAGACACCGTGAAATTCAGTTGATCACTGCAAGCGGAGCGATTACTGATGGCTCAACTCTCAGACTAAGAAGAAACCACGAACTGAAGTGGAAAATCGCTTAAATAGTATTATGTCCGTCTGTGTGAAAGAAGAGGAATTTCTCACGACTATTAGGAAATGAAAATTGTAGTTATTCGAATGATTGAACCAAACGCTGCAGAACTAGTAAAAATGGCAAATATTACTTCTTTGAATGAATATTGATTTGAATTCGAATTATTACATCTTCAAAAATCTTATTTGAGATCAGTCAAAACTACTGATTGGAAAGAAAATCATGAAGAACCATGTAGGTTCTAAACCGCACAATCTCTGATAATTGCAACAAGTTATGGTTGTAACAAAAAAGTTCATTGGTAATGAGCAATGGCGGCCAATGACCCAAAATTGAAATTTTGGGGTCTCAAATGCGCACAATCTTTGAGGGTTCCGTTGGGACCAGGTTAACTCGTGTAAGAGCTGGTAGGCTCGATGAAAAATTTTACCTACGTTTGTGCATGCGTGGAGGCTGCAATCGATTTCAGGACGATGAAATTCGAAAGGAACTCTCTAGAAATGGGATAACCCATTTCCGGCCACTGATGTGTTTTCGCATCGTCATATTTTATTATTTTTTTAAATATTGAAAATAGTGGAAAATCTTTGCAGAAAAAATGTTTTCTCGTTCATTCTGTTCCTAAAATTTTCAGAAAAAATTTTCTTTGACGTTCGGGAGCTGAATACGATTTTGGCAATTTTTCGAAAATGAGACCTTTTGGCCAAAGGCGTGATTATGGTGGCTCAAATTCGATTCTGGGCGAGTGAGCGTTCTGGGCCATGAGTTTGAAGAGATTCCGATCCTCAGACTTTTACATTTTACCAAAAACAATGAAATGGGTAAATCACATCGCTTTGGCAACCTCTCAAATCTCATTAAAAAGTAAAATTCATTCGAATTCGGTCAAGAAACCAAAATTTATCCTTGATTTAATCACTTCCCGTTGTTGATTATTTGGAAATTGGTTATCTTATTCTTCGGAAGAAGAAGAATTGAAAAGGAAATCCTCCAACATGGCAAATTATGTTCACTAATAACTTTATTTACAATAGAACTTAGACTGATAAAAATAATATTAGTGTTTACTAATATTTCAGCTGTCACTAATATATTAGTGACGGTTGTGCATCAGAGTCTAATAATATTAGCTCATAATATTAGCGATTTCAGTAATATTATTATCTCTTGTACTTTTTCGATTGTGAAACAGAAATTACAAGTTATTAGTAGTTTTACTAATATTATTAGTTCATGAAACATTGTGCAATATGCCCCTGAGCCCAAATATTGTATTATTTAGAAAATTAATCGAATACGTATTTTTTAAAGCAATTTCTCAACAGTAGAGTTGTAAAGTTTGCAATGATGTTGCTATAGACCATGAGCAGCTAGCTTAGTGGGAAAGTGACAGGATAAGTCGTTTTCAACCGATTTTCCTCCTTTTGCGCCTCGTAACTGCCGGCGAAGGCTTTTCTGCAGCCACGCTTCGTCTGGCTCAAGTCGAAACGCGTGACGCCGAATCTTTTGCGTCAACCCTAAAAACTCCTCGCGGTCAGTCATGCGTCGCAAGGGCCTTCGGCGATCAGTTTCTCCACCCTGGACAGACAGGCCTCGAGGACACAGGAGGCCACTCGTCCCGTCTGATGCCTCCTCTACCTCACTGGTCTGCTCATCCAGAAGTAGGTTCATGATGAAGCCAGCCTTTCATGTACAGTAGAATCATCTTCTAGTCGACACTTATGTGTCAAAAATGAAGCAGGCTCGATATGCAGTAGGCTCAATAATTGGAAAAGAAATAATGAGCGACTCCGGTCATTTCTTGACAACTGGGAATCACTCGTGAAAATACATTTGACATCCGTTTTCTTAGAATACATGTATTCTAAGAAAACGGATGTGATGTCAACTTGAGGGGATGAGAAAGTTGTTAGCTATGAGCAAAATCGTGAGATTGAAATCTGATCTTCTCTTTGGAATACAGATGTAGCCCGTGACCCCAAGGAATGGCAGTTGGACAAAAACACAACCTAAAAACAACTTGTTTACTTTTTAGCCGTGAAGTCCGATGTTTAGGCTGTCAATGGCAGTCAGAACATGGAGTAGACCTGCCAGGCTGAAAATATACATAAAAAACAGACAATATACACAGAGAAAGCGATTTCCGAACTAAATGGGGAGGCAGCCATTAACATCAAGGTCATGGCGTGGGGTTTGGTGTAGAAAACGTCCCGTGGAGTTACTCGAGCTGGAGATCTCAGCCTGAGTGCTCCGTGGTATCATCACCCATGTCCTTCTGAGCTCATATCTGAATTGGTGTTCTTTCTACAGGGGCACTTCCTAACATCCACCTTTCCCAGCCCTACCTTCGTCAACTTCCCAAACTCCATTAGCCGGCGTTGGGTAGTTCTAGGCGTCATCATCTTTATACATAATAATTGAAAAACGCTGCAAATTATTACACAATGGTTTATTATTTTTCTATAGATCACTCGTCTGCAAAGCCACCAACCATCCAACATGAAGAAAACATCGATCGCATTTCGGTCAGCTATAATTTGAACGGAGATTAGGCCTTTTTCACGATTCACACTCGTGTTTCTGATTTATCGTACGTCCAAACCTTAAATTCTCGTAGTGAGCGAACGGTTTGTCCTACAGACCTCCGGGTGGTCTCAAAAAACTCTAAAAATTCTATAGAATCTTAAATTGAAGGAAAAACAATACCTTTATATCAAAATTTTTTGTGTTAGGGCGTTTTCAAAATTTTAAAATTAATTTCTGAACCCTCAGAAGTGACCTACATCAACCAAAATCTTCGGGGCACAACTAGACCCTAAATGGAGCCTACATACCAAATTTCATCAAAATCGGTCAATGCTAAGTGGCAAAAGTGCCGCGTACGGCAATTTTTATTCGATTTTTGGATTCTACGTACCTTGAAACGTAAACCATCAAATTTTGAGGGGGTTTTAAAAAAAAATTTCTTGGTCGATTCCAAAGGTTTATTATTGAAAATAATAAACCATAATCATAAGGTCATACAACGTTTCTCTTTACGACCCATTTTGAAATTTGGATGAATGTTCCCAAGTAGGTTGACAACATCTAATACATAAAACCCCAACCGTACGTGTATTGATTTGATCAGGATAACCATTTTATTGCAAGTAAGTACTATTCATACGTGGATTGAAAGGAAACATGGAAGAGTGAACTTCTTCTTAAGCAGTTCTTCACAGGAAATGGACTTTTTTCTGCCCATTAGCATAAAATTGGGAAGGTATCCGCCCCAACATGTCTACACTGCCAGAACAAAGATGACGATGATGTGCTCCACACCTTCTTCAAATGCACCGAATGGGCGCCCGAAAGAAACCAGCTGATGGCAGACCTAGAGTTAGCTCGCCAGAGATCAACACCAGATGATGTTGTCAGCAGGATGCTGGAAGGTGAAAGGAGCTGGACTGCTGTGGCAGAGTAGATAGAAAGCATCCTGACGAGGAAGATACTATTAGGACGAGAAAGAGAGAACAGGGAGCATATGGACCGGCCCCAAGCAGAGAACTAAGAAGACTCCCAGGACTCAGCCTGAAATAATGTGTTGAACAGTCCCAGGCTGAGATCCAACGTGGACTATGGAGGTGAGGTTTTAGTGGGTTTGAATCCCAAATAACCGGAAGATGCGGATCCTTCCAGGCATCTTACGAGCTCCAACTCCACCTATGGATCTTAAAGATTTTCTCACCTGCCTGCCGTGAAAAAAAGGTACTATTCTATGCAGATGGATAATAATAATGAACCAATGTGTAGTAATTTGCAGCGTTGTTAACTTCTGCCCTGTGTATTTTTTTTTTTTTTTAATCGTGGCATGTTTGAGTTTTGGTAAAGCATGTGATTATTTTTCATTTTTAAAGCGTTTTTAGTACATTCAATTTCTATAATATTTTATCGAATAGTACTCAGGTAACTTACGAATAGATAGGCAGTTATGGAGGACGATTTTGGTGATCCTTTTATACCAAGAGTTCCTTCAATTTGAATGCTCTTCGTAGATATTTAATAGGTAATTTCATAGATTTTGTTATCTTTCCTCATTTCTAGGAGAATAGAAGAGTTGAAAAATACAGTTTTGATGTTTAGTAATTCATGTATTACGCATGAATAGCGTTCCAAATGATGAACTATGCCCTGCACGTGAAACCGCCTGGCGACACCACCCTCTGGTGCCAGTATGTCACCAAAAAACCGGCGATGCTTTTAGCTGGCTTTTCAGCTAGTCCAGTTATAAAGCAGAGCTTAAAATCGGTAGTTGGTCATGCAAGATGATAAATGATGTGATTATAAGGTCAAGGATTTGAAAAAAAGGAGTCCTTCCCGCCTCCCTAGCATCACAATGAATATTGCGCCTCTGTATGACAACAGTATGACGATGTTAGTCCAACCAGATTGGATGTGGAAGGCAATCATCACTTTCCTATATGGAAAAACCAAAAAAGCGACGCGAGCGGTGATATTGCAGCTCGAATTCTAAACGGAATTGTCGTCTTTTCGTGTGCTGCGACTGACACCGTTGAGCTGACAATTCAATTTGAGTTTTTTGTGGGAACTCCAGTGAAAATTGAAGTCGCAAAACGTCGTTTTCTCTTCTCTACAGCTTGCCACAGCTCTCTCCAAGAGGCACCAACCCCTCTGTAAATAGGGTCCGTATTCCAATTGACGGCTCACGCGTTTCCGTGACGCTGCTTGCATCAAGAAGGTTTTTGCCTGGGATCGGTGGAGATTCCCCTCTCCTTGATCAGTCGTGAAAAACCTTCTGGATGGAGATGCGATGGAGTTAACGGAGCCCGCTTCCCATAGCCTCCCCTGCGGCGTCTGATCCCTTGCTCGGCCTGCACGAGTTTTGTTTGGTTTGAAGCTTCTTATCATCCCGTTTGGAAACTTCGTCGGCCTCAATCCACCTTCTCAGTTGGGCTTTTTCCCCGGTGGACGCCGTGAAACTATCGATTTTTTCAAACAAACGTGGATGCGATCATGAGATTAGCCCACATCGTTCAGTTTTAGAGTGTTTCCCTTCAAATGCAAGTCTTTGTTTTCCTTTCTCACAATCAGGGCTGAGGTGCCTCGTAATAATTACAGCCCTGAACAATTATTGTTCAGTTCCTCAAAACATGGAAAAAATTATATATTAAAACAAATAAACGATTTTTTAAATGACATTTGATGAGATTTTTAGGCCAAACTTAGGTAAGCCAAGCACAGTCCCCTATAAAAAAGCATCACAGCGCACAAAAAAAGGAGGAAATTATTATAAAATTGTTCATTATTTTACTGTTTAAATCGCCGTCAGCATAGACATTAATACTACCCACTATCAACAACATCGCAACCCGAGAGTTGTGGGTTTCATCACGAATTTGGTTTGGTTTCGAAACTTTATTCAAGAAACCGCAAAATGGTCGTATTTTGATCAACTCAAATTTGTAAGAGATTGACCAATATTGTTTCCGTCCGTGATTAGTCTTTTGCGATGCACACTCGTGTTTCTGGCGTCTTGCAAGTCCCTCTGAGAGAGTAAGAGACTTGGGTGGTCTCATTCTATTTGAAATTGATGAAAAAACAAAAATTTCATATCGAGAGATTTCGAGCTAGGGCGTTTTGAAAATTCCAGTTTTATTGTTTCCTATTATTCACCCGTTAAAAGACTGACACTCACAAAAGCTTTGCGTCGCAACTAGACCCCAAATGAAGCCCATACATCTGAATAATTTCGATGCAATGAAAATGCAAATGAAAAATGAAAATACACTAAATGCAATTGTGTTGTGTTGTATTTGAATAGTAGACTGTATTTTATCAATTATCAGGCGAAGATTTAGTAACATGAGAAACAATTTAAATGGCACATCTTGGATGAAGATAATCAAGAATTTCCTCACCGGTTTGTTTGCGCAGACTCGTGTTCCTGGGCCCAGGGTGAAGAGGTGATGTCCAGGTGAGCTTCCATTATAACTCAAAATTTATTATAGACTTTCCACAATAAAAAATGAGCAAAACAACCATAAGAAAATTTGAGTATACCGATTTATCAATTTTAGGTTTCGATTTCGGACCGATTTGAGCTTGCCCTCCGCGCACAACACCAACTGATTTATGAAGGTGAAATCTTCCAGGGCGCGCACTGATGGATCTTACTCCAAGCACCTACGTTACAAATCAAATAAACACTTCGCATTTGTTTTAATTCACAATGATCCAACATCAAATCTCAAAAATCAGTCCATGGTAAGTAAGGAAAGTGCCGTGAGCAAGGGACGGATCTTATAAATTCAATTTTCGGATTCTACACACCTACAAGGGGGGTGAGTCAGTACTTGGTAGTAATTTTGGGTATTTTCGGTACATTTTTCTCAGCCCCTAATGGACCGATCATAATCATTTTGCTTCCGGGTCTACCAAGGTAGCGGAAGCTTTGTTTTCACTTTTCAAGGTTGAAAAAAAAAAGTTTTCCAAAATCGAAATTTCCACTTGCGTTTTACGTTTCAGACCTTCCTCAACAATTTTGGTTCCGTGTCTGTCTGTCTGTGTGTCTGTCATGAAATCCTTGTAACCGGCATAACTCGTAATCAAATTCGTAATCATCGTAAATCAATAAATTGTGAGAAAAGGTTAACTTCTTTTCTCCCTCGATATTGAAGAGCTCGCATTAGAGCATATTTAACAACCTTGACTATCTTAATTAAAACATGGATTATCAAAGACTCTAATGATACTTGTGTCCAATTTCGCTCCAATTTGGGTGATACCTAGTTGGGAGTAGGTTTCAGAACGATGTCTGATGATTTCATGGCGCTTCAATTAAAAGCCACTCCAGATGATACTCCAGAAAATTGACATAAATTGCAACAAATTCTCAACCGTAGTGGTCCTTATTGATTTAAAGGTGAGACCCTCGCACCACGTACGGGAAATTATTGGTGGTGTGATAAATTCAATCACTATTCCATCAAAAAAGATCTAAAATATCCTTGTTTTATTCCTTTTGAGGAAGGGATAATGACAATCTAACATTGGAACGTTTAAGAGGGTTCAAATCCACCAATTTAGGGGAAGCTTGTTTTCATACGTCAGAAATAAAATTGTGGTAGCTCAACTTTCCTTCCGGAAGTTCGCTAAAATGTGTATTGAATTTTCCACAAAACACGTAAGTAAATCCGATTGAGGTTGTTATTCAACGCCGATTTATTAAGATGAATAGAAAGGGAAACGTTGAGGAAGGATAAATCTTGCAAGACCACTTTCGTTAGATTGCTCGAATGCACATCTATTTTTTTATGGAATAGAGAGCGTTTCGAACCTCTGACCGTGCAACGCCTTGATTACAGTATCTGGTAACGTTGAACCCCCGAGATTTATAGGGCAGACGTGATTCCCGAGTTCATTCTGGTCTCGGGGTAGACCTCCCAAGCCTTCCATGTCAAAGGGCATTGAAGACCCGATGGTTTCCAATACAGCTAATGAAATGTACTAATCCATAGCTGATCTAAGCGTACTCGTGGATGATGCACTTATCATAAACATGTACTGAACATAATATTCCGACACATACACCTAATAGGGTGTGCGCCTGGGTAGGAAAAACTGTTTATTGTTATTTTTAATCTAAGGTAGACCTCATTCTGAGAATTTTTGTACCAACCGCGACCTTCTAGCGTGTGTAAATCTTTTCCTATGAATTTTTGAAGTTTCGACCGTTTATGACGTCACAGTTGGCTGGGGGGTCCCGCCCAGGCGAGAGGGGCGCGTGACGTCATAAACGGTCGAAACTTTGAAAAATCATAGAAACAGATCCACTCACGCTAGAAGTTCGCGGTTAGTGCCGAAATTCTCAGAATGAGGTCTACCTTAGATTAAAAATCAAATTCCCCCCATTGCAGTTCTGGTACCGGTTTTTCGTGTGGGGGGTGGGGGGGGGGGGGTTGAGGAAATCTTTAAGATCCATCGGTGGAAATTGGATCTCGTGAGATACCTACCTACCCGAGGGAACCATTATGTGGGATTCGAACCCACTAAAACCTCATCTTCTTATCCCACGTTGGATCTCAGCCTGGAACTGTTCAACACATTATTTCAGGCCGAGTCCTGGGAGTCTTCTTAGTTCTCTGCTTGGGGCCGGTCCATGTTTCCCCTTCGCTGCCTCTCCCGTTCTTGAAGGATTTTTTTGTTCATTATTTTTTCCACATAATCTGCCATAGAGGACCAGTTTTTTTTTCGCTTTCCAGCATCTTTCCTATGACCGCCTCTGGGGTTGTGTCCTGTGCTGCGAGATGCAACTTCTCCCTTTTGCAGTTCCTCCCCCCTGTCAACCGCATGCATTCAAAGAATGTATGGAATGCGTCATCATCCTTGTTCTCTCAGCAAGTTGGGACGTTTTGGGGTCCTCACCTTCCCCATCTTATGTTGGTAGGCGTAGAAAAGTCCGTGAGCTGAAAGGAACTGGATTAGGAAGAAATTTACATCTCCATGCTTCCTTTGTAGCCATGACTCGATTTGAGGGATCAGCCTCGCAGTACATCTGCCTCTGGTTTCTCCTGTCCATATATCCTCCTGTCCAGACGTGGTAGGATGGTGATAATATCTGTTGAGGTCATTGTACAATAAAAATAGAATTATAAATTACAAGGCGTAAGTTCATGGAATGAAAATTTATGAAGAATGTAGACAAAAGTACTTTGAGATTGAATCTAGAAGAAGAAAAAAATAGTAAAATATATTACATACCTAAAAAAGGAAGGAGAATCTCCTTCCTTATATAATATCTGATATTATAAGGAACATCAAGATATTTATGAGCATGAAGATTGGTGTAGTTCATGAAGTTGGCAGGATTTGATATAGTTAGTAATGTTTAACTCAAAATTTTTAATTGAACTATTATAGTTTGAGAGGATTAGCAGACAAGTGCATAAATAGAATAAAATATAAAAGTTGGGTTGGAAAAGAAAGAAGTAAATGGTATGGATCATTTCTTTTTCCCTCTTTTGGGATGGAACAGGCCCTTTGTCACGTATACCATATTTGGTATATTGTGCAAAATTCCCGTTTATATAGAACGACCCGTTTATAATAACTGGAATACCTGTTTGAAGACCTCTTCTCCCACAAAGTGAAAGAGTTTTTCGGGCGTTCTCCGAGCAGTTTTGGCTGGGACCCAGTGGCGGCTCCTGCCCTGAACTCAGGGGGTGCACGGAGATCAGGAGAAGCTATGGAGAAGGGACAGAATAGGTGCCAAATAGAAATTTCAACGATATGTAAAAGGGATAAATCATGGTAACTTTTCCATCTTAAAATTGCAAACGGTACTAAATACGTAGGTGCAATAGACACGAAAAATAATGTTCTCCAGTGGTTAACAGAAATTCTGAAATGGTTAATCATCAAAGGTCTAAACCCAAGAAATGCATCCATCTTACTGCAAAAGCTGAAATGTGTATTTGCCCGTGACGATCCAAAACATCGTCCAACTCGGAAGAAAAATTAACGATGATTCGAGACAGAATGTAGGAGAACCTATTTTTGTTAACCGTTTTGGTTTTTTGCATCAGATTGAGATGATGTGCACTCTCGAGTTGTTGCATTATATTTTGACGACCCAATATACGCAAATCTACCAGAGCGTTTTTACGGGAGACAGCCAATGCGTTTTTTATGGGAGATCACTTATGCCGTCTTTAACCCAAGCCTCATTTCGGTTGGTGGAACAAAATAGGCAAAATTGTCAGTTAGTCACTTCACACCCACTTCTACCTTCTTATAATAGTCGACATTAAAACTTACGGTACGAATCTGCACGGTTTTTAAATTCCAACGTCTGCTGGAATCCAGGTAGAGACGGCAAGGGGCGGCCAGTTTCTGGAATGTTGCACTTTTCCAAGACCGACAAACACGAATAGTTTACGTTAATGTAATGCACCGAATTATTCATATTACCTACAACACTCCTAAATAATCACAATACTTTGAACAAAACGGTGGACCGAAAACGAAAAACGGGAAATGTCCTTATCAGTTCTGTTTGTTTACGATAAGGAAACCGGGAAACCAGTGAGCCAGGAAGACAAAATAATAAAATTGGAAATTCACTCACTCACACACCCGAGGTGCACAGCCTCCGTGCTGCTCCCCAAGGTCACATTTCGTGCTCTCTGGTTGGTCAATCTCACGAGCACACCTCCATCTAATTGTGGGCTCCCGCCCACAGGAACGCTACTCCAGTAGGGTGGGGCCGGGTCAACGCCACCGACCCCCTTCGGCCTGACTCGTAGGTGACGTCAACGTGGCCCAATCAGGAGGCGCCAACCAACATCTCGCGCGCCCTCCCCCCTCCGGCCGGAGAAGCGGCAAGAGCTTCTCCCCCACCATCACCGCCGCCCCCGCCAACACCACCTCGCGGGAGGAGGGGGGAGAGAAGACGGAACCTCGGGTCAGGCCTGGACGACACTACTCCCCTCCCAACCACTGCGCAGTTAACTTCCATTGAGAGCTCCGAGCCCGTGAGTTGTGTAACTACCCCAAGCTATCCCCCCAAGCCGCCACGCTGTACTCCCTGCCTTGGACATCAGCCGCCACGGATACCTCTTCGCCACACAATATCGGAAGGATACCTACGGGCCCCAACGTGAGTGCACAAACTAATATTACATTTCATTCCATTGGCCAATGAACTAGGAGTGACGTGTAGTCATAAGATTAAAACCTAATAACATTAACAACATTTCGCCACGAAGCTTATCTGAAATTGAACTTTAGTAGACTTTCTGATTGAACCACTGATTTTCTGACCATGCATTGAACTTGAACACCAAATGATTAATGGATTGTAACGATATATTAGGAAACCATACTGAGTAAAAGTCTGTTCATACTTATCATAAAACGTGCCTTCAGCAAATCGCCACGAACTTTGAAGTTGTCTTTTCATTTAATAAAAGTGCCATATATTTGTATTTTCGTTTACCTTTTGTCAGAGTATACCTGGTTACCAATTTGATAGTTGAGGCTAGTGCATCGCCACACCTCGAGGTTTTGACAAGTCCCTTCAGGACCGCCACGTAAGCCCATCAGGCAGGAACACCTCTGTGTATCCAATTTGCATTTGGCCCTTCAGGCTTTTAACTTTCAGCATAAACCGCCACGAGACGCTTCAGGTCGCCACGCAATTTCGCCACGCTTTTTCACCACGCTTTTCGCCACGCATCTTTAAATCTAAATTCTTCACAGGTAAATACCTTCCTTTATAATTTATCTGTGTTTCGACTTTTGTCTTGTTTTCTTTTCAGCCAATATTCATTTTCAAATCAACCCCCCAACAACTCGTGCGATAGCTTGGGCTGTCGAGTTCATTAACCTAGTTGGTGAGCCCGACCACCCAAGCGCCTAGATCCTCTAGGACAAAACACTAACGATATACCTGCGAGTTGATAGCAGAGGTGAACCTTTCCCTTCACCACTGGTACCCAAGTTGCCAGGTATATCCGAAGTAACTAACTTACAAACTGGTGGCAGCTAGCGGGATCTTTGTGTGAGTTAGCCTCACACGAGCCCACAAATTAAATAGTAAGGTTTTGTATCGCCACGAGTTGTTTTCAAAATTTAGAGTCAAAAATTCAAAATTTAAATAAAGCGAAACACATAGTCTAACCAGGTATACTGTTAGGTAGGATGTGCATCCGTTTATTGTAATTATAGGAAAAGTGACGTGAACGCAGCCTCCTATCTCGATCGCCACGATCGCCACGATCGCCACGATCGCCACGAAAATTCTTCAAAATTCCAGTAGTAACCTGTTTTTTTCAATAAGACCGACAACAGACGCAGACAGATTTTTCACCCTAGTGGTAGTAGTTAAACTCCGACACATTCACCTACACTTCTTTCTAACAAACCGACAAAATGTCTTTAAATTTGTCGGGAGCAAGCGACCGAGGAGAAGGTACACACTCCTCCGTCGGTCCCGAAGCAGTAGAAGCCATGACACAAACGATGAGGGAGATGAATATACTCCTTCAGCGTTATAACACAGCCACACACGAGGGTGAACACGGGGACTTACCGCGCTCAGTATTTCTAGAACTTGAACCATGGGACCCAGACGCTTCAGGCGCACTTAGTGTAGTTTCGTTCTTTGCCAATTTTGACCTAGTGACCGCGGGCTTAACCTCTCAACAACGTTATCGAATACTGCGCACAAAAACACGCGGGATCGCGAAGCAGTTTTTGATTGACCGTGATGACGCCATGGACGTTGACAACGTCTACGAAATCGTCAGGGAGGACATGTTGCGGTGGTTCCAAAAAGAAAACCCCCAACATGCGGCCGCTTCATTATGGACAGTAAAACGCAACGCGACGGAGACGCTTCGGCAGTTCGCTGACCGCGTGAGAGGCTTGGCGCGCTGCGCTGTGATGGAAGAAGGAGCGCGTCTGCGACGCCACGAACGAAACGATTGGGTGGAGAAGAAGACGATGGACGCTTTCATCCGAGGCGTCGGAAAGAACATGAGTGCCCTCCTAATCACGAACCGACCGAGATGCATCCAAGACGCTCTAAGCAAAGCCGAAGAACTCGAGGAAACCCTCGATGACACGACCGATTTAGATGAAAGATGGGATCTAGCGGCCGTCACGAATGATCGTCGGTGCTACAACTGCGGTAGCCACGATCACTTCGCCGCCCGATGCCCACGCAAAGATGACAACACGCAGAAATATAACCGCCACAAAGAAGAAGATCACCGCCGGGACAAACAAAATGAACCACGAAACGAGGAAAAACCGACTCCGCGCTATCCCTGCATGTTTTGCGCCGATCGAACACACTTTCCCGTGAACTGTCCCTTTAGTCCGCATAAAACAATTTTTTGCGATTTTTGTGGAATGAGAGAGCACTTGGAACAAGATTGCTACAAGAAGAAACGCCTACTCCCTGTATCGCAACCCGTGATGGCACCAGCACACACAATGGAAGTTGTACGCTACAAGAAACCCGCAGAAGAGGACCACATCCCCGCCGTGGAAGCCCCCATGTCACGCACAATGAAGATAACTGTTGGACTAGGCCCCGAAGATCGCGACATGATCGTTGATACCGGCGCCACGCTTTCGGTATTGTCTTCTCCCGTAAAAGGGATCAAACTGCTTCCGACGCGCACTGTCGCGTGGGGCGCGGACGGGATGCCGCTACACTTCGCGGGGGAACAACGCCTCGTCACGCGACTCGGTGGTTGCACTTTCGAACACACCTTCCTCGTGTTCGCGAGAAAAAGCGCCACACTCGATTTGCTAGGACTTGACGTATTGAGACGCGTACCCATTACCTTTACCACGGGCCCAACCATGAAATTTCACGCACTGGAGGAGAAAGCACGACCATATACTCCTGTCGACCTACTCGACGAGCCGTATAGCGTGGGGGTGGTGTTGCGACCGGATTGGCGGGAAAACGGGACGCTTGGTAGTCAACAACCACATTTTGACACAAGCGCACCCATCCCTAGTACCTTTTCGGGAGCAACAGCCACTCCCCCAGTTGACGAACAAGCGACGCCTGTTCGCCACGCGCGTACTGACGCTTCGAGTACGCCGACCACGCCCGCCACAAACATCAGCGGAACCGGAAGCATGAAGTTTTGGAGTAGGAATTATGGTGGCGTCACCACGCCGATAGACGCACCCGTCAATCTGTACGACCACGCATCTCGCCACGAAACCCCAAATGAAAAACAGATGCCTAGAAACCCCGAAAGAGTCCCCGAAGAACCAAGAAGAGTACGTTTTGAGGACATGGTGACCGTTTATGGTGATGAAGAACCAGCCACGCAAGAACAAGCGACGCCCATTCGGATCGACACAAGCTTCGAACAACCTGAAAATTTGTCGCTTGACCAATACATCGATGCCGCTGTCGAAAGGGCCATCCGAAAACTCGACACGCCCGTCGCCACGATGATACGGAGCTTCAACGCCACGCCCGATCGACACGAAAACATGATCATCGCCACGCCGCAGCGACTCAACGATACCGTGATGGTTACACCACACCAACATGACAACACGGTGGTCGCCACGCCAAATCGCCACGTCGCCACGGTGGTCGCCACGCCCGAAAAAATGGATACAGATCTTGACACACTAATGATGTTGAAAGAAGAAAAGAAAATTGAAAATACACCCGACATGCAGATTGAGAAAATCGTCACGCAGCACCTCAAATCACTGATGCAAATTGAGGGAGCACACGCTGACCGAAGCCCGAAAAACGACGAAAATGTTCAAAACGATGAAAAAATGGGGTTAATTAACACCCTGCAAGATGACAAAGAAAATGAGGAATGGGAAGAGGTCCCCACTGACCAATGGGATCCGCCATTGCCCGAATTTGACACCGTTCTCAATGACAAGTTGAAACATCTGAACGAAACGGACGCAGGACCGACGAGGAATTTGTTGAATACATTCCGGGACTTATTCAAGCCACCTACGGGGGAGGGGTGCAATTTAAATGTATCCCATGAGATAATCCTTACTCAACCCACCGTTACTCAACAAAAACCTTATCCGGTTCCTCACGCCCTTAGAGAAGTTGTTGAGACGCAGCTTAAAGACATGCTCGAGTCTGGAGTAATTAGCCCGTCCACTAGTCCGTGGAGCGCGCCCGTCTTATTAGTCAAGAAAAAGACGCCGCCGGGGGAAAAGCAGCTTTGGCGTTTTTGTACCGACTTCCGTCAACTTAACAAAATTACCAAAGGAGACGCATACCCCCTTCCACGACTACAAGAAACACTCGCCATGCTCGGACAGTGCAAATGGTTCTCTACGATCGATCTTATAGCTGGGTATCATCAAATTCCGGTACATGCCGACTCAAAGGAAAGAACTGCCTTCTCTGTCCTTGGACGCCATTTCCAGTATGAAAAAATGCCCTTCGGGTTGAAGAACGCACCCCCCACGTTTCAACGCGCGATGAATGACGCGCTCGATGGAATTCTCGGAAACAACTGTCTCGTCTATCTCGACGATATAATTGTGTTTTCCGCCACGCGGGAAGAACATCTCGAGAAGCTCAACCAGGTTTTCACACGTCTATCAGAAGCTCGACTACAAGTAAACATCGCTAAATGCGACTTTCTCAAGAACGAAGTGCGATTCCTAGGACACCGCATCACCACGGACGGAATCCTCACGGAACCGGAGAAAACAAGGGCCATTAAGGAGTTTCCGATACCTACCTCGATGGTGAAATTACAATCCTTTTTGGGCCTCGCCAGTTTTTACCGGAGGTTTATTCCTAAATTCTCTGAGATCGTTGTTCCGTTGACCGAGCTGTTGAAGAAGACTAATCCCTTCGAGTGGACCGAGAGACAACAAAGGGCGTTCGATGAACTCAAGGACAAACTGACCAGCGACCCCATCCTCGCTTACCCCGATCTGACGAAACCTTTTATCCTCGCAACCGATGCATCCGGCTTCGCCTTGGGAGCCGTCCTCTCACAAAATTTTGATGGGGAAGAGAGGCCCGTAGCTTATGCGAGTCGCAAGTTGAACCCGGCCGAAACCAGGTACTCGGTCACCGAACGAGAGCTTTTAGCGGTTGTGTGGGCGGTCCGACATTTCCAGGAATACCTGCTCGGACAAACGTTCGAACTTCAGACCGACCACATGGCTCTTACCGCCGCCATGCATCTTCGTGACCCGACTTCGCGCATCGGACGCTGGATATTACGCCTAGCGGAATATGACTTCATACCCCGATATAGACCAGGTACACAAATGGGACACGCCGACGGTTTAAGTAGAGGCGACGTTGCGATGGTAACCCTCGAATTTCCGCGAGAACTCATGATTGCTGCTCAAGATTTGGACAACTGGATTCAAGCCCTCGTTCTCGATAGAAAACACGAGAATTTACGCAACACAAACGGCGTATGGGAAACACGCGTTCGTCAAGACGGAAAACACGAATGGGTACCACTAATTCCAACTTCGCTACGAGAATGGTTGATTGATCGCTGTCATAAGAACGAATGGGCAGGACACCCAGGAGCTGAAGTCACAGAAAAACTCGTCCGAAGACTTGGAACGTGGCCCGGACTTGCGAAAGATGTTCGAGAAAATCTTCAACGTTGCGAAACCTGTGCGCGACGAAATACACCATCTGGACTTCGGAATCCTATCCAAAGGCCGTTGCTTCCCGAACGTCCCGGACAGATCGTCGGCATAGATTTCGTCGGCCCCATCTCAAACGGAAACACGACCAAGTATATACTCACCGCTGTGGATCATTTCACGAAATACGCGGAGGCGTATATTACTTCAGATTGCACGGCTGGAACCGTCGCCCGAAATCTTGCGAACAAATACATTCCGACACACGGTGTTCCCGAAAGGTTGGTCTCGGACCGTGGTACCGCTTTTACGGCCGGATCAACACGAGAACTATGCAAAAATTGGGGTATAAGACAAATTTTTACCACAGCTTATCACCCAGAAAGTAACGGAGTCTGTGAAAGATTCCCCAGGACGCTAGCCAACATCTTAGCGAAAATATCCAAGAAGACGAAAGAATGGGAAAGTATGCTCCCCATTGCGCTTGCAGCATATCGCTCGACTCCGCACAAAAGCACGGGATTCAGTCCGAATTTTCTTACCTTCGGTCGCGAATTGCGAATGCCCAACGAAACACTGCAGAGCTTGAAACCCCGTGCCGATGAGACCACCACGATGAGAAATCTGAGGATCGCACGCGACGCCACCCACCAAAGCCTTCAAGAGGCGTGGCGGCGGCGTAGCGAAGCCATCAACTCACGACGAACTCTGAGGTCCTTCGAGGGAGGCGACGCCGTATATCTAAAGGACATGCAACCGCCACCCGGAGTTGTGAAGAAATTTTGGAGCCCATGGAGCGGTCCATGGATAGTACTGAAAAAACATTCCGACGTTACTTATGAAATTAGAGACTTACCGGATATACGAAGACAAACTGTGCACATCAATCGCCTGAAACCAGCTTTCGTGTTGGGAGTACCTGATGAAACGTTCATCGATCCCAACGATTCCCCGTCGAATCCACGAGACGTTGCGACACCAGAACCCCTCGATACGACGATGACACCTGAAACAAACAAAGAAGATTGGTATGAAAATTACGGTTGGTCGACACCGGCAGCCGTGGCGCCAGCACCTGTACCCACTACCAGCTCGAAAGAACACACGCCGAGGACACCTCGAGGAGAGGCGTCGACCCAACATCGTATCCCTTCGGAACTGGATCGTGACATGGACGCGGATCACAATTTCGATCGCTCCACCGAACGTGAAACGGAAAGAAGTGAAATACCTCACGGGACTGACGACCCTCAAACGAGCCGTGCTGATCGCCACGAGACTCCACTCTGCCACACCACACATCATGACGAGTCCGCCGATCGCAACGCCGATCGCAACGCCGATCGCAACGCCACTCGCAACGCCGATCGCAACGCTGACCGCCACAAGGTGCGATGTACAGAAGAAGTCAATGAAGACGGAGAGCCAATTGAATCTTCCGATGAAGAGTTCGAAGAAGCGAAGGAAGACCCACCGGCTAAGAGACTTTGTGAAGAAACTGAGGAGACACCTAGTCGTTATCCATTAAGAACAAGGCACAAAACTGTCGACTATAGGCTACTCCACTTAGGGAAAAAGACACACTGACAAACTACTAGGGCACATACACATCACACTGACCGACCCTTCAGGTCCCATTACACTTGGACCCTTCAGGTCACCCCATTTCACTTGGACCCTTCAGGTCACCAAATTTAACTTGGACCCTTCAGGTCGTAACACTTCGCTTTGATCCTTCTGATCGCCTACCTCTTATGGCTACACTGTCCTACTACGGCCGTGCATGAAAAGTTGAAGTACCAACGTAGAATTCCTATTGAAGCAAGTCACTTTTCCTAGGCCAGGATGTCACATAGGGTATTGTTTTGTTTGTTGTAGGATATGGCACATGAGAATGATAATGAGTCAGAGTTGGACGGAGGTCCCATCACGCCCGACCCCGTTGTGGTTCTCATGCGGAAACGCTGCGAGGAAGCAAGAGAGCAGTTGGCCGATCGACCGGAAGGCTTCGTCGAGACCGCGGCACCTATCGGCGACCCATTCCCCACCTTGGAAACCCTGGCCAATTACGTGAGATTCACGATGTGCGGCGATACTCCCGCCGCCCGCCAGACAACCGGGCGTGCGGCGCTTCAAACGGCCCTCGATGTCGCCATGTGGCTCCCGGCCTATCAACGAGTCACCCAGGAACGGAATGCCTTGCTCCGTCGGCAGAAACAGTGGCTCGAAGATAGGCGAGCTCTCATCCTGGAACGCAACGAGGCCATCGCAGAGGCGAAGCGGGCCAAGGCACAGGTGGACGCAGAGCCACCTGCGGCACGGACACGGACATCTGAGGCACCCTCACAGGCAACAGCAGAGGCACCTGCGACGAGGTCTGCAGGAGCTGTGGGGGAGTTGGCCCCTTCCCCAGCTCCATCGGCGATGGTCCTCTCCGTCTCATCGAGGTCTTACTCTCCGGAGCTTCCCGACTGCGGCGTCCCCCTTCCGTCACCAAGCCCTCAGCCACGAACGCGCAGCCGAACTGGAATTTTTGCGGACTCGGACTGGGACGAGGAACAAGCAAGCCAAACACCACCTGAGCCGCTGCCCACTCCGATCAGAGAACCCCAAGTCATATTGCAGGCAGGCAGCCCACCCTCATCAAGACCGGGGTTGAAAGTCAAGATTACGCGGCGCAAGAAGACCACCTGCCCAGTGTGCACCAGACCCGCCCCGAAGATGTTTAAGTTCCGCTGTCCTGCCTGCAAGGAGTTCTGGGAGCGGCTCAAGGCCATGCACCGAAAAGGTCAGGAGCTGCCGACCTGCGCAAAGGACCACTCCAACAGCCGAAATCCCACCCGATGCCGAGGTTGCCGTCGCCACGCCTACGAGCAGGCCATCAAGAAGGCGCGCCCCTCCGAACCCCTAGCCATCCCCAGTGTCGTCTTTGACGACCCTGGCTCCCGGGGGGACGGGGGGTGTGGGCTCCCGCCCACAGGAACGCTACTCCAGTAGGGTGGGGCCGGGTCAACGCCACCGACCCCCTTCGGCCTGACTCGTAGGTGACGTCAACGTGGCCCAATCAGGAGGCGCCAACCAACATCTCGCGCGCCCTCCCCCCTCCGGCCGGAGAAGCGGCAAGAGCTTCTCCCCCACCATCACCGCCGCCCCCGCCAACACCACCTCGCGGGAGGAGGGGGGAGAGAAGACGGAACCTCGGGTCAGGCCTGGACGACACTACTCCCCTCCCAACCACTGCGCAGTTAACTTCCATTGAGAGCTCCGAGCCCGTGAGTTGTGTAACTACCCCAAGCTATCCCCCCAAGCCGCCACGCTGTACTCCCTGCCTTGGACATCAGCCGCCACGGATACCTCTTCGCCACACAATATCGGAAGGATACCTACGGGCCCCAACGTGAGTGCACAAACTAATATTACATTTCATTCCATTGGCCAATGAACTAGGAGTGACGTGTAGTCATAAGATTAAAACCTAATAACATTAACAACATTTCGCCACGAAGCTTATCTGAAATTGAACTTTAGTAGACTTTCTGATTGAACCACTGATTTTCTGACCATGCATTGAACTTGAACACCAAATGATTAATGGATTGTAACGATATATTAGGAAACCATACTGAGTAAAAGTCTGTTCATACTTATCATAAAACGTGCCTTCAGCAAATCGCCACGAACTTTGAAGTTGTCTTTTCATTTAATAAAAGTGCCATATATTTGTATTTTCGTTTACCTTTTGTCAGAGTATACCTGGTTACCAATTTGATAGTTGAGGCTAGTGCATCGCCACACCTCGAGGTTTTGACAAGTCCCTTCAGGACCGCCACGTAAGCCCATCAGGCAGGAACACCTCTGTGTATCCAATTTGCATTTGGCCCTTCAGGCTTTAACTTTCAGCATAAACCGCCACGAGACGCTTCAGGTCGCCACGCAATTTCGCCACGCTTTTTCACCACGCTTTTCGCCACGCATCTTTAAATCTAAATTCTTCACAGGTAAATACCTTCCTTTATAATTTATCTGTGTTTCGACTTTTGTCTTGTTTTCTTTTCAGCCAATATTCATTTTCAAATCAACCCCCCAACAACTCGTGCGATAGCTTGGGCTGTCGAGTTCATTAACCTAGTTGGTGAGCCCGACCACCCAAGCGCCTAGATCCTCTAGGACAAAACACTAAAGATATACCTGCGAGTTGATAGCAGAGGTGAACCTTTCCCTTCGCCACTGGTACCCAAGTTGCCAGGTATATCCGAAGTAACAAACTTACATAATCACGTGACTCTAGTCAAGAAAGGCGCATAAAACTGGATTTGCGCGAACCGCCGCTGATTGGTCGGAAAAGAGGGATCTCCCCGCCACTGTTTTCGCGCGTAGATTCAACTAGCACAGAGCCTACGATCGTGTCTTCTGTCACTAGCCAACTTAGGTACTCTTCAAACCCAGAGAAACTAACTTTGATTTTTTTTTCTTTTTTAATTGGCTGGGGGTGCACATGCGCCTATGCTCCTATCAGCAGCCGCCCCTGCTGGGACCGATATGCCGGAATCTGGTAGATGCTATAGCAGGGCACTCAAAGAGTATCAGTCCAGCTATCTCGACTCCTTCGCAGCAGAGTCGGCATTCAACTGTCCTGGCTTTGTCCACCTTGTTGAGATTATTTCAAGAGACAGTGGCCTGTGAGGAGGCCTGCTATGGAGCGAAGGTTTTTCCTCCTCAGTCACAGCAAAGCTTTTGCTCTTATTTTAGAAATGGTGATCAGCTTGCTTATGTGTTGGAGCACTTCGCCATTGTGCAGCTGTATTGATGTCCTCCCATTTCTGGACCTGTCGAGTAATAAAGCTCTTGGTAACCCCAAGGGGTTCAGGGCCGAAACGTTGGGATCCCGATCCCTGCTCGGCAAGCTGATCGGCTTCTTCATTGCCATCAACTCCCTCATGACCAGAGACCCAGAGCAATGTCAACTTGTTGCCCCCGAGCCTGAGCCCTAAGGGAGTCCTGACAATCGCAAGTTAGCCTCGATGTTACTGAGTAGGCTCCAATTCCCATTAGGGCTGCCTGGCTACCAGACATTATGTAAATTCTCGCACCTTTGAGAGTTTTCTAGTGATCCATGTTCCTATGCCATGGGTTACAAATGAAACGTACATCTTTTCCAGCATTCACGATCATTAATGATCACACATGGTCAAAGTTCATTCTTTCTATCATCATCTCGGAAACTGACTTTGCCACTAAATCGATGTGGTCTTTAATCGGTGGTGTCCAGTTAAGGATAGATGGAACGATGCAACAGAAACACGAATTAGAGGAATAAGGAAAGTTTTTGTTCTAAGTACCTACTAATTAGTCAACATTTCTGATTTTTCAAGCTAGGAAGAATATCTACGGTGATATAAAAAATTTCCATTTATGAATTCTATGAACGTGCTTTGAAACGTAAACCATCAAATTTTGAGTGGGGTTAAATTTTTGACATTTTCATGTCTTTCATATGGCACATAAAAAAAAAATCGTCACGAAATTTGATGCAACGATATTTGTTGCAACGATATTTGTTGCAACGATATTTGTTGCAACGATATTTGTCCCAAGTCGCCACAATGATGATTATGACCATCAGAAGTGAAGTTGTTAGGTAGGTAGGTACTTTACAGTTTGATATTACCAGGGGGGCATGAAAATGTTTCAATGTGTTGCAGACTCGTATGCAAGCGTTTTCAAGATGATCCATATAAATATACGCAAGCAAAGGAGACAGCGGTGAACCCATGGCTACCCCTGGCTGAGTATTTTCACTTCTTTCACGAATACAAAGCTTCCCTACCTTCGGTAGTGAGGAAGCAAAACTTCCTTCAGAATTTCAGTTTTTTTTTTTTTTTTTTTTGTCAAGGCTAACTGGTCTCTGTTCAAATTATGGAGAAACATTATCAATGGTTGAGTCTTCGGATAGGTGGATTTTGCTCTGTCCCATTCTGTTGAAATACCAACCTATTCAACGGTATTGCGTGACAATGTAGCGTAAAATGTGCTCTTTTTTGCTCGATTCCAAAGTTTTATTATTTAAAATAATAATGGTTATAACAATAATAGAAAACTCGGTCAATGAAAGCTACGTGATTCCGATTGATCTTACTGCCAGTCCAGCTGACATGGAGTGAACTGTTAAGCAAGTGTGTAGCAAAACTAAGTATAAAATGTGGCCTTGAACGCTGATACCTATTATGCACGAGGTGCGGCCTGTCGCACACAATGCGGGTGTCTCTGGTCGATTTTTCCTTCCTTTTTTCCATAGGCTAAGAATAGTGGAAAAGCGATAGTATCACTCACAGTGACACGCGAGGCTTTTTCTCGTTGCTGGTACCTGAAGTTCAGTTTTAGATAGGTTTCCATGTTCAGAAGGGTCAGTTCTAGAAACAAGCCGTAACCAAAGGGTTTTGGTTACCCCTGATTTCTGATACCCAGAGGCTCAGTGACGAATACACTTCGGGGTTACCTTTCTCAACCGGGGTGACGCGAAATCGATATTAACCTAAAGGTAGCTATTTGTGGGCCAGAATTATCTGTTTCTGAGTTCAGAATCCGATCAGCATTCTCGTAAAACTCACACCAATATATTTTTCGACTTAAAAATTTGAGTAGGCACATAGTTCAGCTGAAGTAAAAGACTACTTGAAGTGAAAGCTGGATAGTTTCCCCAAAACGTTGTTACATTATTTCTTCTATATTTTCCCCCAACTCATCGACATTCTTTAAAGGGTTTTTCTAATACATGATCAAACATTACTAAGAAAGTCGTTAGAAATAATTTCATTTTGATATTACCTTATTTCATGAATTAAAAAGAAATAATTTCATTTTGATTATTAAGTTATTTCATGAATTAAAAAGAAATAATTTCATTTTGATTATTAAGTTATTTCATGAATTAAAAACCCTTTATAGAATGTTCCAAGAGATTCGTGATCCACCAGTGGCATAAAAAAACCATAAATAATTCCTGAAATGGAGGTGAGTCACCAATAACCTCATTCTGTTTGTGTCTTGGCTGGACATGGCTTTGGTCCATGGTTAAGCCATGTTTTTTGACGATGGGAACGATAAATCGATTCCGTTCCAGTTCTTTCACTCTTCCTACGAATGCCAGCATGAAAACCGATGCGAACTTGTGCTTGGAATGGATTAAAACTTCGGCAATGAAATTGGACTTCATCCTTGCCGATTTACCATGACTTTCACAATTAGAGATCGTTGGATTGGATTCGGTAAATATAGAGTGAACTTGTGCATTTGTAAATTATCCTCAAATTCACGAAGTAAATTTGTGAATTTATTCCACCTTAAGTGGACTTGCTGGAAATCAAACATAAATTGAATATTTAGTATTTAGGGAGTTTTTTGTGCAGGTAAAACCTCGGTCTACAAACAGCAACTGGAGACGAACCTACCTGCATTGATCTGAGAGGATATTTGGAAATTTAAAAGGAGGTAATTATAATAAGAGATAGTTGTTTAAGAGCTTTTACAAATATTACTCGCAATATCTGGAAATTTGATTAATTTTCATGTCTTTTTGCTATCTTTGCCTTAGCTCATACAGAATACTAAGCAATAATATTCGTACTAAAACCAGCTCTCAGTCAGTTCATGGAAACCAGTCCCCAACCAACCTCCGCTTTGAAGCTGCTACCTATTGGAAGGCCAGAAATCAGGTTGCAAGAATTACAAAAATTACATTGCCGTCGGTCTAATATCGATGAATGGTAATGGGTCTGTCTCGAGGACAACCCATCAATCCTGAAAATTTCAATTTAGAACCCAAAACCCTGCAAATCATTGCTCAAAGGTTTATTATTTTCTGTATAGATCACCCTTCTGTATAGATCACTGGTTCTCCATCAATAGCACCTACCACCATCTGTATTCTCCCTTGACCTTCCCTCTCAAATTTCAGCTTCCTGCGTTCAATAGGATTGAAAATGACTTCGGAGCTCACTCAGCTGATCAGTGATCTGAGGAGTGAAGAAGATCTCCTCGAATGCTGGAGACGCCTGGAAGAGCACTTCCATTCAATAGGATTGAAAATGGCTTCGGAGCTCACTCAGCTGATCAGTGATCTGAAGAGTGAAGAAGCCTTTGAGCAATGATTTGCAGCGTTTTTTACCCACCAACATTTTTTTACCTACCAACTTTTTTTTACCTACCAGCTAGGTACTACCTACCACACCATACTGGCTTAGAGAGATTAGACCTCTTTTGCAATTCACACTCATGATTCTGTTTTATCGAAGGAAAACCTTCAAGTACCCGTAGGGACCGAACGGTTTGACCTACAGAGCTCCGGGTGGTCTCAAAAATTTTTTTTAATTCAATACTATTTAAAATTGGTGAAAAAACGATACCTTTATTTCGAGAGTTTTCGAGCTAGGGCACTCTTGAAAATTTCAACCCTTAATTTTAACCCCTTAGAAGTGACCTACATCAACCAAAAGCTTCGCGGCACAACTAGACCCTAAATGGAGCCCATATACCAAATTTGAACCAAATCGGTCCAGTGTTGCTAAGAAAAGTGCCGCGTACGGCGTACGGCGGACGGACGGAAATTTTTTTATTCGATTTTCGTATTCTACGTACCTTGAAACGTAAAACATCAAATTTTGAGGGGGGGTTAAAATTTTTTTTTTCTTGCTCGATTCCAAAGGCATTTGAAAGTAATAAACCAAAATTTGTATTGAAAAAGGAGTTTGAAAATAAACAGATTCGAAACCAAAATTGTTGCTAAATGCATGTGAAGTTTCTGATTTTAGACATTTGGGAATTTATGTACTTACTCCACAAAGTCGTCTTTCTACTTCCAAGCTATTCAAACTGGGTAACTCATGTTAGTCCTGAAAATGACGTCAAGCAAATGTCAATGGGAAAAGGAGTTGAAAAGTAAATAGATACAAAATTGTCGGTAAATGCGTGTATTTGATTTGAGACACATTTGATATTTGTACTTGGTGCACAAAGTCGCTTATCAACTTTCAAGCAATTTGAGGAGAAAAATAAGAGGTACTTTACTAAAATCGCCTAAGAGATGGCACTGAGGTGATAAACATTTTGAAATCTTTACCTCCCTCCATCGCTTATTACATATCATAGCTGCCTGAGGGAGCAGGATTACAACGTAAGGCCTCTCCGAGGTTTGTACAAAATCAACCGTTTTAAATCCACTGATTGATTTAGAACGTGAAAAACCCCGATCCTGATTATGCAAACTTCCCCATAACGAACTGCACATCCAATGAATCGCGTCGCCATCCTCGCAGTTAGGAATTATCACCACTAATAACACGGCCGACAATTCGTCTCGCATTTCATCACTCACTCAGAAACGGACGTACGGGGAGAAACACGTTTCTAATAAGACGCCTAATACAAGGCGAAAGCACCTCCAAACACGAACATAATCTCGGACGTCAACGCCGTGATCCGCCCGACACACGCGCAATTTACCTACCGAGTTAAAATCGTGGAATCCCTGCCCTCGGCAGTCTATCCGTGGATGGGACATCGTGATTCTCTTTTAAAGGTTAGGATGTTTTCACCCTTATTACTGCAGAATTCTCTCAGCAAAGGAGGAAGGAACAGCCGGGTTGCTTCTATGATTAGTGTCTTCCCTGGACCTTAATGTCCCCTTTTAAATGTTGAAAGGGTCTGACCTGTGACCGATAACGGAGCTGCGCCTTTCAAGGCCTGACATTCAAGCGTGCTTATTGGGGTAGTTGTCTTTTTGCTCATAAACTTTTCAGAGAATGAGGATAATTTAAAACTAAAACGTACCTCCAATGCTGTGAAGGATTGGAACATAGAGGAGTCCTATTATGTGAGATCCATTTTCATAATATCATCTTGAAGAACGTATTTTTGTGGTGTTCAATGCTAAATTCATCTATCGAAAAGGTATTGAATAGGAAGATGTTGATTTTTGCGACTTTGCCTTGACCAATCAATAGCTCGAAAGACTCATTTAATGTCAATTCCATTGTTAAGACTGATTACGTAAAGGTTTTGATTAAACGGGGGTAGAGAGGCGATGTTTTGCGATCATATTGAAACTTTTATTGTAATATTTCATTTATAATCACCAGGAGTAACCAACGTAACCAAGAATCCCAACATTACCCCCACCCCTTTCCTTGGTGTTTTTCAGATTTTGCTTCCTCACAATCTAATTCCTCTTCACAAAAGAAAGACGATAAGTTCCACAGCTCTTAGACAAACTTGATCCTGCATTTAGGTGCCACAAGATGAGGTCTTGCATTCGCCACTCTTTCCACCGTCCGTTCTGGCTTTTCGATTTCTTCTCACCGAGAATAAAACGTCTTCCCATAAAACCGCCTTACTCCCTCTCAAGTATTCACAGTGCTCTCGATCTATCCGTCGTTCGAGAGTGTACCAGTTATTGACATTGTATGTCTTTACTATGGCACATAAATGAAAAATCGTCACGCGGGGATCGTCACGCGGGGAGCGTTATGAGGGGAGCGTTACGCGGGGAGCGTTACGCGGGGAGCGTTACGCGGAAATTTCTGATGATTTTTACGTACAACCAATCGTTCCTAGGGAAAACTAACTTCCTCATTTTCCACCCCACAAAAATCGTTCACCACTCATTGGAAAGCTCTCAATTTATTAAACATAAGACATAAAATGTCTCTCGTGGTTGCGTACTTGTACGAAAGCTGTATCCACCGTTTCTTTTGGTTGTTAAGGTTTTTTACTGCCCCATGGCTGAAGAATCGAAAATTAAATTTAGTAAATTCCGTTGTTCGATTCATGTCCTGTGACTCTGGATTGAATCTACGTCGTTCCTTCCCGTCTTCCATAGAGAATGGTTTTCACTGTTTCTACCGTTCTGAACTCCCAGTTGAGTGGAGTCGCCCTTCCCATTATACACTTTCGTGTGCCTCTCGATCCAGATTCTTTCGTCTTGAGCACTTCCCGAAATCCATACTCATTCACTTTCTCGTCAAGCATGGTCATCAATTGCCTCCGTTTCCTCATTTGTTTCCACCGACTATGACTTGATCTTTTCTTGCCCTGCTCGGCTTCATTCACTCCTCTCTTCCCTCAAAACGAAAAGAATTCAGGATCGGAACTGCACCTCTCCTCACCGAGTCCACAACATTTCGTTGTCAAGGTGATCACAAACTCTAATTTCCCTTGTGATTCCAATAATTCATTCAATTCCAACCTTTCTCCTTCCTCATTCCAAGCCGACTCACCTTCCGTGAATGAAGGCGTAGCCTCGATAACAGCCAACTTGTCCGATGGATTTTCCCCTCCAGCTTTCACTCCAGATGGATTTTCATTCATCGTGTGTTTTGGGGATTCCTCTTCGCATCTTCGTTCAACGGGCAACATATACAGGGTGTTTCACGAAAAGGTTACACCCCCCTTCATTTTCGCAAAATACAACGTAAAAAATTCCGACCAACGCGATTCTTCATGATTTTTTGTGAGGATCTCAGGAAAAATACTTTTGCGCAAAAAAGTTGCGCGCAATCGTGCGCAATTGACACTAACTTCATTTTTTCAAATGGAACCCCCCTTTTTTATTACAGATTCGGATTCTATGTCAAATTTCATGAGAAATTCTTACCCACATCGATTTGTTTTATTGCGCGCAACCTGGCTTTTTGAACACTCCAAGTTGCACATCTCCACAATTGCGCAAAAATTAGGTTTTGGAGAACCCTTAGTGTGGCACATGTTTTTTCATCATTTCCTAATGCTGAATCACATTGTGACATCCGTTTTTCAATTTGAATGGAATTTTCCAAAATAGCGGCCAAAAATTCGGTTGTTTTTAGTGAAAAAATCGATCTTTTTAAATCGTTATGAGTTTTTAGGTAATTTTATTGAGTTCAAGCATGATCATGCTGTCAGTTTTTTATTTTTAACTCCACCGTAGACGGCCCCAAGCCCGTGGTTCAAAAGGAGGTGAGAAAATAAAAAATAAACATGATTTCGACCTCAAAACTGATGTTTTCGTGAAAGAAATGTTAATTTTTCCTCTTAAATCTTGGTTTTTCTCAAAATGGATGTCACCATGTGATTCAGCGTTAAGAAAAGTTGAAAAAACGTGTGCCACACTAAGGGTTCTCCAAAACTAATTTTTGCGAAATTGTGGAGATGCGCAACTTGGAGGGTTCAAAAAGCCAGGTTGCGCGCAATAAAACAAATCGATGAGGGTATGAATTTCTCATGAAATTTGACGTAGAATCCGAAGCTGTAATAAAAAAGGGGGTGTTTCATTTGAAAAAATGAAGTTAGTGTCGATTGCGCGCAACTTTTTTGCGCAAAAGTATTTTTCCTGAGATCCTCACAAAAAATCATGAAGAATCGCGTTGGTCGGAATTTTTTACGTTGTATTCTGCGGAAATGAAGGGGGGTGTAACCTTTTCGTGAAACACCCTGTAGATATATGTTGATATATGTACCGTTCTCGTCTTCCTCAGTTACCAAATATTTCGAGGGAATCTCAAGTATTGGCGATCTAGCCTGAAATTTCCGTCCCTGCTGTCCCCACATCCCATCGCCGCCATCAGTTGAAAGACTCTAAAAAAATACGAATGCACACTTGGCAGTACAAACTGAGACTGGAACTCTTATTGTAATATTTCTTCATCACCAAGAGTACCTAACCAACGTAACCAAGAATCCCAAAAATATCATGATGACTCTGATTCTGGGCATGTTGGGTTCTACCGGACTAACATGAAGTTGACGGATTTACATCAATAGCTGCCACCAATGCCAATTACCTACTCTCTGACTCATTGGTTAATTCCACTATGGAAATCGGTGACATACAAACATAAACCTACCCATCTTTTGGTTTATTATTTTCACTAATAAACCATTAAAATCGAGCAAGAAAAAAAGTTTACCCCCTCTCCCCCCAAATTTGATGTTTTACGTTTCAAGGTACGTAGAATCCGAAAGTCGAATAACAAATTTTCCGCACGTCCGCCGTACGCCGTACGGCAACCCTGGACCAATTTGGTTGAAATTTGGTATACGGGCTCCATTTGGGGTCTAGTTGTGCCGCAAAGCTTTTGATTGATGTCAGCCACTTCTAAGGGGTGAAAATTAAAGATCGAAATTTTCAAGAAAGCCCTAGCTCGACAACTCTTGAAATAAACATATTGTTTTTTCAACAATTTTAAATAGTATTGAATTCTTAAAATTTTTGAGACCACCCGGTGCTCTGCAGGACAAACCGTCCGCTCCCTACGAATATTTAAGGGTTTTTCTTCGATAAAACAGAATCACGGGTGTGAATCACCAAAGAGGTCTAATGTATCCGTCCAAAATGCGATCGCTGTTCGTTTCTTAGAGTTGTATTCAGTTATGCTCCGTTAGCAACCAGTAATCAAATTTCCATAAGAAGCACCCTATTTCTTCGAATCGAGTGTGAAGCGTTTATTTCTTTCAAAAAACGCCGCAAATGACTTCACAAAGGTTTATTATTTTACTGTATAGATCATTCGTCTGCAAAGATAACACCATTGCCATTGTCATTATTTATTTATTTTTTGTTTTTTAACAACCAACCATATGTACCTACTAGGGCATTTTTGAAAATTTGAACCCTTCTTTTTGGAATACAAATGGTGTCCGAGGGTTAATTCCAATAGGGGAGGAGTGTGTCGACTGAGTACACTTCAATAGTTCATGGTTACACCTGATTGTTGCTTATCTATATGATGCTATGAAATGACATACGTTAATGAATTCAGCTTTATGTCACGAGTTGAATCGTTATCTCTTATATCATAATCACCTATTATAGATGCAGTTCCTGTTTGGTTTACTCTGCTGTCTTACCACAGAATCAACGTTGGAATTTAGCCTTAAAAGATGTTGAGCAGTCCAGCTTGTAAATAGAGGAGTGAGGATCTCTAATGTTTCTTCTGGTTTATTTGACCTCAATAAAAACTACTGATAATGACAGCACAAAGTTATTGACAACAATCACCATAACCTGTAAAGAAGACACCCCAGTCCGTGCTTCGTAGGTTGGTAATCGCCTTCCTCGACTCCTACTCTCTTCATCGGCTTCCAACTACAACCCTTTACTACAGCCCTTTACTAGGTAAAAGTAGTCGACGTCTTAGGTAGCGTTTAGTCTCGAAGAAAAATGACGAAGTTCAGACGGAGGTCCCCAAGCACGACCTGGGTCAAGTCGATTCACTGAAGCAGCAAACGATTTTTAGCTCTGGTCGGAAATGAACGGGGAAGAAAAGTCTCGAGAAGCGGAAGAAAATAGAAAAAGAGGCTTTCCAAAACGAAAAAAAGCAAATAGTCGGCTTGGGGTCGTCGTTCGTTACAAAGACACACCGAGCTAGTGATTGGCAAGTAGAGCGTAGCGTCCCGACGACACTCAGCCTTCCAGGGCTTTATCATCTTTCTGCTCCAGGAGGCTGTGACTCCCTCTTTTAACTTCTTCCCTCCTAGAATCGGTGAAGGGTAATTTGCTAAAACTAATCTTCTCCGGAGACTTTTACTACTGTCATTTCGACTCGGGGTTTTGAAGAAGCTCATAGCCCTCCTCCCTTTTGCCCCTCAATTTCTTAGCAAGACACCGAAATAATGAAGGTTGCTAACTCGTTTTCTCAACGATTGAGTTGTATTCCGTTCGGACACGCTGCCTCCATTTGTGCGTGCAGATTTTTTTTCTCGTCGTTTCTAGAAGAAAATTGAGCTATGACAATGCGCCGAAATTCCAAGTAGACATGTTTTCGGAAGACCGTTTCACACCATTCTAAATCAATTCCTAAAGTTCGGCGTTTTGCTCCTGAGTCTTCCAAGGTGAAGAAAGCATCGTTTTCACTTTCCATGGTCGGAAAAAAAGCGCTCCAAAATCAAAATTTCCACTCGCGTTTTACGTGTTAAGCCTTCCAGAACAATTTTGGTTCCGTGTCTGTGTATCACAGTTATCATCGACAAAGTTATTGTTCGATTTCGATGACACTCTCAGGGATTGTGCGGATTGAGGTGTAGATGGTTCTCTATGAAAAGTATGATGTATGAGTAAGAGCTCAAATCAACACGATAGAATTCGGATTCCGAAACCAGAATAAATTTTATTCAACGTTACTATGGCAACCTAACACAACTAGTAATATAATCAAGTGAGATCCTGCACTTCTCCCCCCTTAGGGAAATGTTCGCTGACCTCGTAGCTTGGGTGTCGTCTACTGCGTTCTAATCTTGCTCTGAGCTGATCGGCGTGCTTGCGTTTCTCGGTCCACCAATATGAGTGTTTCGCCGTCCGCTCTTCAATAACTAAAGGCTTCCATCCATTCTCTCGCTCATTTCTCACCCATACCCCTTGGTTTCACTGGAATGTCCTGGGTTTTGCTCGTTGGTCACAATATTCTTGTTGTCTCCAGACCCGATTTCCTACCTAACTAACTAACTAACTGCACAAAACAACAGGCCGATGTGGCCCTTGGCTTCCTGTACTCCCTTCCGTCACTGGGCACAGTCACTTACCTGGGACCCACCACTCGGAGGTTCCTCAAGACATCATCAAGCCAGCGACTCCGAGGACGACCCCTTCGTCTTCTAGTTTCCATCCTAGCTCGCTGCTTCATTCTCGGGCAGGCCTCCATTGGCATGCGGTAGACATGTCCCAGCCATTGGATGCGCCCACCTTTGATAAATCAGACTATGTCTTCATGTTTTAATAATTCATCAATGTCTGCATTCTGTCTTGCTCACCACCTTTGGCCCTCTCTGACCGCTCCATAGATCCTTCTCTCAAATATTCGCTGTCTAGCCCCATAAAAAACCACAGGCCGCACTGGCGATCTATATAGCCTCATCTTGGTTGATCTGGAGATCACTCGGCTCTTGAAGAGTTTTATATTGGCATACAATGATCGGCTACCTGCCATTATACGTGAGCATATCTCATCCTGCACTGGATTTCAATTCGTGACCAAGCTCCCCAGATAGTTGAAGGACCTGAATTCATCAAACTTATGAAAACCAAACGTCACACCCCTGGGCACCCGCTGGACACGGCTCGGGGGAGATATCTTGAGGTATTTAGTATTGCTTTAATTTATTCTTAGACCCATTGTCTTTCCCTCTCCACGCAAAACCCCCAACAGCCTCCTGCAGAGCATCAAGACAAAGCAATGTCATCGGCATAAGCCAGAATCCGCCATTTTCTGTCGACAATTGTAACCTTCTCATCCGTATTCTTTACAGCCTCCTGCAGAGCTAGGTTGAACAGTGTGGCTGTCATCGAATCTCCTGTTTGACGCCTGAGCTTATCTCAAACGGTTCCCCGCAGCAGTTACCAACCATAACCTTCGAAGTGCTTCCTTGAAGGGTAATTTTGATTAGCTTGATCAGCTTTTTAGGAATCCCGTTTCTCTTCAACAAGTGCATTATCCCCACTCTGCTAACTTTCACCTCTCCTGGAATGTCCTGTCCTTCTTTCTTCCGCTCTTCTCCTGATGTAATGGTAGGTCCTTCTTCACAGCCCTCACAGTAACTTCCTTTAATTTAGCTCAAAGGCCACACCACGGTAACCCAAACAAGGGGACATCATCTTCTTCCAAGATGATAACTGGTAACTCTTTGACATTTACCCCAAGTTTAACAGCTACCTTTCATTTCCCTACAACGTTGATTCTATTGTTACCGTAGCCAGAAATCGAAATTGTTGCTTACATTTTCCAAACTACCCTCCAAAATCGCAGAGTACTGCTACGACTTAGATTTATTATTCTTTGACTTGTACTGAAGGGCAGTTCTGTGTAAATGACACGGTAACTCATTTCTCTTCACGTCGTCGCATGTTCTTCATACTGTTATGCCCAGCTATATCCCCCGATGACGTCATCTATTATGTTTTAGAGCAACTCCCCAACTGAAATCCTTCCTTGAATGGATTTCCACGGACTTCTGACGCTTTTCAGAAATCCTACCTGCTTTCCACGCCAGATTTCATGTTGAGTTTGAGTGGAGTATGAGGTTCATGGATCACTTATGGAGATCCAAAACTCAACTTTTTCACATTCTACATCTTCTGCGATCCAGCTGCCCTATTGCCTTGCTTTATTAAAGCATCACATCCTGTTTTACGTCTGAGAAGCAAAAGGGTTCCGCATTTCCAGGATTTTTTCTCAAGGATTGACTGGTATTTCATCTCTACACACTCCTTCCTTCTCCTGCGTCTCTTGGCATTCTCGAGCTATGGGGCGTTGCTTTGGATTAACAAAGCCCATTTGGTTGGAGTCATCTCTCCCACGGCATCACAGTACCATTGAAAATGATATCACTGATTCTATCCCCATAGGAGTAGATAGGTAGTATGGATCAAAAGCTGCAAAACTAGAAACACGCGTATTTTTACAAACTGCATACTCACTGCCTTCTCACTATGCTTGCCTCAATTACCTCTTTTTTTTCAGTCACACAGGCTGTGGTCCTTCGAATTCTAAGGCATTATACTTCGTCATAGGTGAAAATTGAAAAAGTTAACCTCAAACACTCGATAAGAGAGAGAGAGAGAGAGAGAGAAATTGTCATGGAAAATCTCGCACTATGGTCAGGACGAAATTATCTTTGCCAAAGAAAGATTGCATTGTTGTGATTTATAAGACAACACAGACAACACTGACCGCAGTGCTAGTTTTATAGTGCTTTCAGATCACTCATGATAGCTCACGTACTCCATAGGGGCACCAGGGAGGAAAAATGAAGTAAATAACTAAGGGGTTGGGCATCCCAAACTAATCAGCTGTCAATAACGAGTTAATAATTGTAAATAAACTAATGAAATACCCGTTATATCATTCCTACTTGACATCAAAACGATCATAAATCTAATTCACACCAACATTTAAGTACACACATGACGCGTCATAGAAAAGCCCCACCAATCACTACCTGATCCCCCCCCCCCCATGTACTCCTGAATTCTTAAGAAGAAGTTTAAATGCAGACATTTTAGAGGCTCTCATGAATCATTCATCCATCCGATTGATTTATCGTCAGCTCTCCATTCAACCGATGGAAACTAATTAGTCCTGCCATGCATAATCTACCCAATGCCGCAAATTATTTACATTTAGTCTACCTGAAACAGCTATTCTTCCACGAAAAATCAAATTGAAGGAAAAAGTCAATTTGAGTGGGTCTATCCTATTCGTTATAGGGACGGTAATTATATCACTAAAGTAGATTCAGTTTTAATGGAGTTAGAGGCAATTTTCTGTCAATTGAAATGCATTATTTATTATTAATAATACTCCAATTAATACTCTCTACCCTGACCTCATACCCATAGAAAATTCAAATGATTGAGGTGGTCTGGCGTGCACTCTAGAATCATGTTGAATAATTTGAATGGTGAATGGTGCCTACTGTCTACAGGAAATTTTCGGGTCCCACTAGTGAGATTCTCTGGGCTTTGTGCCCATGAGAGAAAAACGGATTCCAACCGCTTTAAAAGGTAGTTAGCAGCTCCTTTTAGAAACAACATTCTCTTTTAGTTAGAATGTAGATTCAATTTTTTCATTAACAATGAAATGCCTCTTTTTGACTTTAACTAAAAGTAACTAAGGAGATTATATAATTATCTCTTAATTTTAGGTCGAAACTAAATGTAATTTAACTTCCTTTTAGTTTGAAACTTCACTGTAACATTGTTTCCGCGTAGGCCAAGGTTAGTGGAAGCATATTGCTTCCGAATCTACCAAGGTAGCAAAAGCTTTGTTTTAACTTATCAAGGTTTAAAAAAAAGTTCTCAAAAATCGAAATTTCCACTCGCGTTTTACGTTTCAGACCTTTCTAAACTATTCGGTTCCGTGGCTGTCAGTGTGTCTGTCATGAAATCCTTGCCACAGCCATGACTTCTCATCCGATTTCGATGAAATTTTCAGGGATGGTGCGAGTTGGCATGTAGACAGTCCCCTAACAAAATCATTACCCCCGGACTGATAGTAGCCGCTGCGCATGCGCGAAAGTGAAATCCTTGTAACAGCCATAACTTGCACATTTTCTACCCGATTTCGATGAAAATTTCAGGGATTATGCGGATTAAATTTTAGATGGTCCCCAATGAATAGCAAGGCCTTAAAATTTACAGTAGCCTCTGCGCATGCGCAAACGTAAAATCCATTTAACAGCCATAACACTTACATTTTTCATCCGAATTTGATGACAGTTTCTAAGGTTCAGATTCACGGGCAGGCCTCCTTTGGCATGCGGTTGACATGTCCCAGCCATTGGATGCGCCCAGCTTTGATGAATCAGACTATATCTTCATGTTTTAATAATTCATCAATGTCTGCATTGTCTTTGTCACCACCTTTGGCCCTCCCTGACCGCTCCATAGATCCTTCTTATAATCCTTCTCTCAAATATTCGCTGTCCAGCCCCGTAACAAACCACAGGCCGCACTGGGGAACTATATAGCCTCATCTTAGTTGATCTGGAGATCACACGGCTCTTGATAAGTTTTAAATTTATAAAATGATCGGCTGCCTACCACTATTCGTGAGCATATCTCATCCTGTACTGGATTTCTATTCGTGACCAAGCTCCCCAGATAGGCGAAGGACTTGAATTCATCAAACTTATAAAAACCAAACGTCACATCCCTAGGTATCCGCTGGACACGGCTCGAGGGAGATATCTTGAGGTATTTAGTTTTGCTTTAATTTATTCTTATACCCATTGGCTTTCCCCTTACACACAAAACCCCCAAAAGCCTCATGCAGAGCATCAAGACAAATCAATGTCATCGGCATAAGCCAGAATCCGCCATTTTCTGTGGACAAATGTAACCTTCTTATCTGCATTCTTGACAGCCTCCTGCAGTTGAATAATTTGAATGGTGAATGGTGCCTACTGTCTACAGGAAATTTTCGGGTCACACTAGTGAGATTCTCTGGGCTTTGTGCCCATGAGAGAAAAACGGATTCCAACAGCTTTAAAAGGTAGTTAGCAGCTCCTTTTAGAAACAACATTCTCTTTTAGTTAGAATGTAGATTCAATTTTTTCATTAACAATGAAATGCCTCTTTTTGACTTTAACTAAAAGTAACTAAGGAGATTATATAATTATCTCTTAATTTTAGGTCGAAACTAAATGTAATTTAACTTCCTTTTAGTTTGAAACTTCACTGTAACATTGTTTCCGCGTAGGCCAAGGTTAGTGGAAGCATATTGCTTCCGAATCTACCAAGGTAGCAAAAGCTTTGTTTTAACTTATCAAGGTTTAAAAAAAAGTTCTCAAAAATCGAAATTTCCACTCGCGTTTTACGTTTCAGACCTTTCTAAACTATTCGGTTCTGTGGCTGTCTGTGTGTCTGTCATGAAATCCTTGCCACAGCCATGACTTCTCATCCGATTTCGATGAAATTTTCAGGGATGGTGCGAGTTGGCATGTAGACAGTCCCCTAACAAAATCATTACCCCCGGACTGATAGTAGCCGCTGCGCATGCGCGAAAGTGAAATCCTTGTAACAGCCATAACTTGCACATTTTCTACCCGATTTCGATGAAAATTTCAGGGATTATGCGGATCAAATTTTAGATGGTCCCCAATGAATAGCAAGGCCTTAAAATTTACAGTAGCCTCTGCGCATGCGCAAACGTAAAATCCATTTAACAGCCATAACACTTACATTTTTCATCCGAATTTGATGACAGTTTCTAAGGTTCAGATTGGCGCGTAGACGGTCCCCTATCAAAATCACATCCCCCGACCAATATCAGATGCTGCTCATGCGCAAACGTGAATTCCTTTAACAGCTGTTATATTTTAGAATTAATAGGGAAAAACCCTTGAGGGAAAATAAGAGCACGTTTTCAATTTTTAAAACTGGGAAAAGGATAACCCTTCTTTATTGTCAGGTTACAATAGGAATCTTCTCCTAGCGGAACCAAGTGGCTATTCTGTGAAGTAGAAGTAGGCGGGCAGTTCAAATACTTCAGGATACAACATCTCTTCGCCCTAAAGATTTTATCATCGTTAAGAGTTTTCAATAAAAAATTAACTTCAAGTCTTGGTAAAAAATTAAATCAGATTCAGTACAAGTTGGTACCTAGAATACAAATACTTTAGTTTGTCATGATCATAGTTAGTTATTCCTCGTCGATCCCATAGCGAAGTGGTCTTCTAGCATTTCTCTTTGGTCTTTGTGGTGTGTCCACAGGTTGCTTCTTCTTGGGCCGTTTTAGGTTGCTTGCTTGAGGTGGTTCGGTTAAGGTACTAGGTGTCTTCTTTTCTCCTGAATCAACTGGTGGATTTGATGGTGATTGTGATGACGGTGTTAGAGTATTACCATCTTCGGATTCCTGTTCAGTCGAGGCTGGATCAGTGTCTTTGTCCTTCCTTGGTGAACTTGGCCAAAGCTGGCTGGTGTGGCGGCGCCAAAACTGTTCGTCCGATGTTTGGACGAGAAATGTTTGCTCGCCCAAAACATCTATCACCTTCGCCTTTGCCCAAGAGGGATGGTCAGCACGGTAATCTTTCACCCATACCTCATCATCAGGTTTGAGGGTCAAATTTCGACGTCCTCCCTGCTGCACCATAGAAATTTGCTTCCTGGTGACGACTTCTTCAGCAGAAGGTAACATCAAGTCGAAAACAGTGAAAGGTTTCTTTTTGAAAATCATGTTTGCAGGTGTTTCACCAATTGTTGCCTGAACAGTATTGCGATACTGAAACAGGTAGTTGTTTACAGCAGCTGCCAGAGACAATTTTCTGTTTTGGTCAACTATTGCCTTCTTTATGCAAGATTTTATTATCTTTACGGCACTTTCCGCACATCCATTTGACTGTGGATGGAAAGGCGGGCCACTCAGGTGAACAATCCCGTAAGACTTAACGAAATTCTTGAATTCGCTGCCTGTGAAGCACTTAGCCCCATCTGTAGAGATGACACGTGGAAGTCCAAACCTGGCAAAAGTTTCTTGCAATTTGTCAATGGCGATGCTTGCCGTTGCTGCTGATACGAAAAAAATTTTCTATCCATTTCGAAGTGGCATCCTGCACGACAAAACAGTAGTACCTCTGGTTAATTGGTCCCAGATAATCAACGTGAAGTCTGGTCCACACTGTTTTTGGAGTGGGCCATGGTCGAAGCACCGATTTCGGAGGTGCATTTCGAAACTGTCGGCATATTTCACAGTCCGAGGCTATTTTTTTCAATGTCGCTATCCATTGAGGGCCACCAGAAGAAAGAGCGAGCATAAGATCTCATTTTGGTAATACCAAAATGGTTTTCATGTAGCTGTTTGAGAACTGCTGCACGAAAAACTTTCGGAATGATGACGCGGTAGCCCCACAAGATACATCCCTTGTCCACAGTAAGCTCGATATCTCTTCTTTTGAATGGTAAGAAGGGCTCGTCATTAGGGATCGGTTTGCCATTTAAAATCAGATGTGAAAGTTTTGACAGGATTGGGTCCTTGCGTGTTTCTGTCTGGATACCATGCCAATTTAATCTGAAAGGACACGATTCATTTATGTAATTGATGTATGACACTTTTTCTAATGGATCGAAATGTGTCTTCTTATGGTTCCATTCAATACGAGACAAATAGTCAGCGCAATTATCCTCAGACCGAACACATTTGAGCGTATAATTGAAATTTGATATCATGTATGCCCAACGTTGGATTCTGTTAGCCGCAAAAATAGGTAATCCTTTTTTGTCACCAAAAATATAGATTAATGGGCGATGATCGGTAACCAGTTCAAACGGTCGGCCATATAAAAAATCCTTGAATTTCATGATGCCATAATAGATGGCATATGCTTCTCTTTCGATGGACGGGTACGATTTTTGAGTTTCAGAAAGAATTTGAGATGCATATGCGATCGGTTTGGTTCCTTCCTTGAATTTATGGGAAATCACAGCACCCGCCGCTCGAGATGACGCGTCCACTGTCAGGCTTAAAGGACGCTGAGGGTCAAAATGGGTTAAGATTGGTTTTAACGTCAAAATCTTCTTTATCTTGTTAAAAGCTCTTTCACATTTGTTCGACCACACCCATTTTGTTTCCTTTTTCAGCAAGGCGTATAATGGTTGGAGTACATCTGCAGCATTTTTAATAAATTTAATATAAAAAGTTACCATTCCAAGGAACGATTTCAACGTTGACACACTTGTCGGGGGTGGTGAATCAACAATATCCTTGATATGCTCTTCCGTCATGTGACAACCATCCTTGTCAAACTTATGTCCGAGGTATTGGATCGATGACTGTGCAAAAACACACTTCTCTCGTTTAGCTTTGAGATTTGCTGTGTCTAAAATTTTCAGCACAAGGCGTAATCTCTCATTATGCTCTTTCCGAGTTTTGCCTGTAACATAAATATAATCTAAAAGAGATCCGACACCTTTCACATTGCGAAATAGAGACGTCATTACTTTCTGAAAAGCGTGGGGTGCAGAAGCTACACCAAAGCAGAGACGGGAGTATCGAAATAATCCTAAATGTGTGTTGATGGTCGTCAAGGTTTTGGAGTCATCCGTCAATTCCAGCTGTTGATAGGCGTCCGCAAGATCAATTCGTGAAAACACGGTTGACCCACCAAAATTGGCGCATAGGTGGTCAATCCTTGGGAGGCTATGCCCAGTGGGTTCTAACTGCGGATTAAGGGTTAGCCAATAATCGCCGCAGATACGAACGGCCCCTGTTGGCTTCAAAACAGGAACTATAGGTGTGCCCCATGGGCTATGATCAACTGGTTCCAAAATTTTGGCCTTTACAAGACGGTGTATTTCCATTTCGACCTTCTCCTTTAGGGCAATAGGTAAGGTTCGTGCTTTTAAAAATACAGGCTGAGCCCCAATTTTCAACTTCAATGAAATTTTTTCACTGGGGTAGGTACCTCGTTCAGTTGAAAAAACGTTTGGGCGTTCCTTTAAGATTTCCAAAATATCTGGTGCGGCGTCAGGGAGTTTTACAGGTTCCTGGTGGGACAAAATACCACTCAACCAGGAATTATCCTTCAACAATAGGAGCCCATTCCGCCCAATCAATGGGGGTCCCCCTCCACCTATAACATAGAAATCCATGAAACCCGAGTATTTGGGGTGTTTGATAGGTAAAGTTACCTTACCGAATGGGTTAATTTTGTGACCCACATAATCGGCTAATTTGATGTCATTTTTGGTTAATGGGTATTTTTGGAAGCGTTTATTGTAGAAATCGTGTGAAAATACGTTGTGGGTCGACCCAGTGTCAACTTCATAGTTGTCCACATGTCCTGCCACTTCCAATTTCACAACAAAAGGGACAGGAGGCCTGGTGTCAGTCTTACTTTCTTCAGACAGCATGCAGAAAAACGAATCTGCCAGCGCTAGGTCTCCATTGTCGTTTTCTTCCCCATTTTCACCATCGTCTTGCACTAAAAATATGTGTTTATCATGCCGACCGCTCCTACGAAATGAATTCCTAGACTCTTCCTTACGTTTAGGACATAGGTGCGAGCTTGCAATATGACCCACTGTTGAACAACGATTACAGGTAGCATTTTTAAATTTACAATTAGCACTGTCAAAATCGTGTTTCCAGCTACAATGCGGGCATTTACTTCGTTTATGTTCACGCTTAGGTTTATAATTTCGTGAATCACGACGCTTACCTCTCATGAACGATATCTCCTCCAATTTTACCGTCACTTCCTGTGGTATTTGGTGAGTTGCTGCTTCTTTGGACGCTGCTAAGTTTCTTACCTTGGTAAAGGATAAGTCTGTTTTCGTCGGGTCCTCTTCAAACAGTCTGTCTTTAGCTGCTCCCGATCGTAGGCCCATCACAAATATATCGCGCAGAACTACATCTAATTCCGTTCCAAACGAACACTCCGCCGCTAGAGATCGGATCCGGGCCGAAAATGTAGCGACATCTTCGTTGTCCCGTTGTTTCGCAGCGTAAAACGCTTGACGAGCGACAAATCCTTGTGTTATCGGGCGAAAATGATCAGTCAACTTTTTGGCCAAATCCTCGAACGTGAAAGTCTCGTTATCGGGCTCTAGCGGTACACAAAGGCTCGTTAACAAATTGTAAACACAGTCTGCAAGTGATGAAAGCAAATACGCTTTCTTGATGTCTCTGTCCGACACGGAATAAGTGATGAAAGTATTCATCATACGCTTCAAGAAAATCTTCCACGATCCTTTCCCTATTTCGAACATCGACGGCGGGGGTAATTGGGCCGGTACAACCATAATGTTGGACGAATTCGTCGCCATGCCCTTACTGAAAAACAGCCCGAAAAACGGTTTTACTGCACTCGTGAGTCCGAAAAATCGTCGCCAGTGTTATATTTTAGAATTAATAGGGAAAAACCCTTGAGGGAAAATAAGAGCACGTTTTCAATTTTTAAAACTGGGAAAAGGATAACCCTTCTTTATTGTCAGGTTACAATAGGAATCTTCTCCTAGCGGAACCAAGTGGCTATTCTGTGAAGTAGAAGTAGGCGGGCAGTTCAAATACTTCAGGATACAACAACAGCTATAACTTCTACTCTGAGCTCTCCCATAGTAATCTGGGCAAGCTCATTTGCTCCAGGTGGCCAAGTCAAGGGAGCCTATTTGTGGAAGTTGAGTATGAATTACGAACTGAGCTTTACCCTGATCAGGAGGGTAAAATGAATAATAAGTTCGCTTCAACCGTTAATAAGTTAAAACGGGTAGTGAGAGATTCAGGCTTCCGAGTTGGGAAGACCTTTTCATCAGATATTGGAGTTTGTAGATATCGTTCGAAGAAGCATAAATTCCGTGCAAGATTCATTGCAAGCTGCACTGTGGGTGATTGAATTCAACCAGCCCAAATCCAGGAACTTGTTGGCAAAGTCCCAGAAAAGACCACCTAGCCAGATTGGAGTTAATGGTTATAGATTTGATCGTCTTGATGAATTTGTCTGTCTTGGGACCATATTAGCGAGTGATAACAACATGGGAGCTGAAACCCGGAGAAGGATAGCAGCAGCAAATAAATGCTATTTTGGACTGTTGAACTAAATTCAAAGTCGGCTGCTATCTCGGAATACGAATCTGCGACCTGTACCTAGACCTACACTGTGGCCAAATCCCAAGAAAATTCAAATTTTCAAAATTTCAAATTTCGTAATGGAGGCACCCAGAACTCTCGGATAACGATATTTTAAAGGTACTTGCTGCGGAAATAAACTTGACTGTTAACCTTAGAGTGGCAAGAATTGAACCAAGTAGTTTTTAAAAATTTTGTTCATGGAAATTCAATTTTAGGCCTCAAATGACACCAGGAAAACACCTAAATCAATAATATGATTGAATTTGCTAAATTTACAGCCAAGTTAAATTTGGTGCCTCCGGTGACACCCTGCGCAATGCCCGCAAGCAACGATGTCTAAGCTAGGTGTCTCCTGGAGCACCTTGCCCACTCCCCACGGATATGATTTGCTAATTTTTATTAGGTTTGGTACCTCACATGACACCATGCTCGAAGCGTGGTACGACATCGTTGATAGCTTTTTCATGAAATAATGAATAATAATTATGTAAGGATGGCAAAAATGCTTAGGTAGTACCTGTAGCAGCACCTTACTCCCCAAGGTTTAATGAACACTCAGCCACTATTGAAAAATGAAATCGAACATCTCCCCTCAGTACACAAACAGTGAATGAAGGGAAATAGCTTAGAAACCACGAAAACAATTGCCAGTGCTCATTGTCATAAATTTTATCTCTACGGGAAAATCCGTATGTACCTACTTCAAAAATCACAGTTGGTTCCTTTCTCACTGAAATAGACTAGGATAAAGTATTGAACTTTACATACATACATTTCATATTTACTTCTAAATTTCACCTAGTTGGAAGTTAGAACAATATTTGCCCTTCTCTGGCTGATATCACAGTATACTTATTCAAAAAATCTCAAATTCGGCTGATTTACTTTCTATCACAGTAGATTATCAACACATACCAGGTCTTCCGAGGGAGGTTTCTCAGGGTTTGTTGGTTATATCTTCTTCTTTTTCACTTTTTTCACTTCCTCACATCCTACAGAGTGCCTGATACAAATATTGCCCGCTGAAAGTGCCAAATGAGGTGGTGGTGTGGAGGAATATCTGTGGTGTCAGTGGTGACACCATGCCACTCTAAGGGTTAACCTTGTGCGATAGTATGGTCATATGGTATAATTATAGGGAAAGCGTGTTCCCCGAGGATTCTTTTACAAGAATATAAACCGTTGTGTAATCAGTTGCAGTGCTTTTGTCACTTATGTGATGCTCGTAATCATTTAATTTGTCACGATTACTTTGGGGTATAAATATCTGGGTGTATGGCTCTCCTATAACCCCTCTCTGAAAAAATACCTCCGCGAGAGAGAGTCCTTAGCACAGAGTAATGGAGACAAGGTCCTTGGCCAAATTGAGCATCAATACAGTCTGGGCAAAACTGTTTATGGTAAAGGGGATCACTCGATACTAAAATCAGTATTTTTAGGGCTGCGGTACAGGCGACACTATGCAATGGCTGTCAGGTCTGGGGCTTCAGGAAATACGAGCAGGTTGAGAGGGTGCTCCGCTTCTATATGAAGAGAATTTTCAACCTCCCCTCGGACACCCCAAACTACATGCTGTTCCTGGAGATAGACAGGCCTGACTTAAGGTCATCCCCTGTAAGGTACTCCAGAATTGCTGCCTAATACGCTATTAGCAAGAAGTTGGATAGGGTGGTTGCATGGGAGAAGTGTACTGTAAAATACGAAGGCGATGGCCCCTTTGGTTGGGATCGAGGTGATGGCCTGAGGCGGATATCGAAAACGACGACAAAACGACCTGGAATCTGAAATGTTAATATGGACAATTCCACGTTTTGTATAAGGATTTGCGCCATGACGTGAATGTATCAATTTCATCGAGATCAGATGGAAAATGTGAAAGTTATGGCTGTGGCAAGGATTTCAAATTTGCGCATGCTCAGCGGCTACGATCAGTCCGGGGGTGATGATTTTCAAGGAGACCATCTACACATCAACCCACACAATTCTTTAGAATTTCATCGAAATCTGATGAGAATTGTAGAAGCTATGGCTGTGGCAAGGAATTCATGACAGACACGAAACCAAAATTTCTCAGGAATGTCTAAAACGTAAAACGCGAGTGGAAATTTTGATTTTAGAGAACTTTTTTCTTCAACATTATAGCAGAGTGGAGACTACTACTAATAAAAATTTCTTTCCTCAGCTCAGGTTGGAGAAGGGTGGGGTCCGATGAAGCATATTAAGAACCATCCGAATCAATTTCAGTTTTTAAAAAAAATGTATTAATAAAATTAATGCCAATTTTCTTTTGTACTTGTACAAATTTAATTATGATTTCCTCATATTTTATCTTACATCAAATTTTGTGTTAGGTACCCTTATAATTGTATGCACCTTTGGGATTCCCTTATAGAGTGGCCACCCCTTCACAAAAAAAAAAAAAACGCTGCAAATTATTACACAATGGTTTATTATTTTTTATTTTTCTATGTAGATCACTCTTGTGCAAAGCCACCAACCATCCAACATGAAGAAAAACATCGATCGCATTTCGGTCAGCTTTAATTTGAACGGAGATTAGGCCTCTTTTGCGATTCACCCTCGTGTTTCTGATTTATCGTAGGTTCAAACTTTAAATTCTCGTAGTGAGCGAACGGTTTGTCCTACAGAGCTCAGGGTGGTCTCAAAAAAATTCAAAAATTCCATAGAATCTTAAATTGAAGGGAAAACAATACCTTTATATCAAAATTTTTTGAGTTAGGGCGTTTTCAAAACTTCAAAATTGATTTTGGAACCCTTAGAAGTGACCTACCTCAACCAAAATCTTTGGGGCACAACTAGACTCCAGATGGAGCCTACATACCAAATTTCATCAAAATCGGTCAATGCTAAGTGGCAAAAGTGCCGCGTACGGCGTACGGCGGACGGATGGCCAAATTTTTATTCGATTTTTGGATTCTACGTACCTTGAAACGTAAACCATCAAATTTTGAGGGGGTGTTAAAATATTTTTTTCTTGGTCGATTCCAAAGGTTCATTATTGAAAATAATAAACCAAAAATGATTTCCTCGACTAGTAATATTACTATATTACTAGTCAAACCGAATAAACAGTAAATTAATAAGATATCAGGTATTTAGGAGTCAGTTATTATTAGGTACTCATCGAACAAAACGGTCTTTTCGGCAGGAGAACGTCCAGTGGGTGAGATGTTGCCCCCAATTTAAGAATAATGGCACTTCGGGAGGCTGCAAAAAAAAAAAATAATAATATGAATTTAGAATTTCCTCAGGAATTTTCTCTGCGAAGCCGCTTCCTCGAAATGTCACGTCGGATGATGGAGTGATGAAATGATGAAAAAATGTTGTAAAATTACCTCGAAGTGAGCGTAGTGGGGTGACTGCGTCTTCCAGTGGCCGATCCTCCACATACCTACGTCGATCTTTTCTTGATCCGGGAGATAAGAATAATGATTTTTGAAGGTTCAAAATAATCAATTTCTTCCACTGAGGAAATGACTGTTGAGGGCCGACGATCCGCACGTGGCGTGGCGACAATCGAACTGAATCCCAACCGGTGGGCTCTTGAGGAGAGTGTGCCTATACCTCCTTGTCATCTTAGGAAGAAGAGGGGCATCCATCCGGGGTAAACATCCCACGAACAACGACAAATAATATCCTTCTGATATCATTACAACATAGAAAAGTGAAAACAAAGCTTCCGCTAATCTAGAAGACTCAAAAGCAAAATTTAAAGATATGATTTGATAAAAACAGATAGTTAGAACAGATTGAAAGAAGAATAAAATTTCAAATTTCTATGTGGGTGAAAGAGGAGTTGCACAACAGTCAGTATAGATATTCTTTCAGAATTCCAAAGGAAAATAGAAGGAAGGAACCCCTGAAATTTAATTTTGAAGAGATCCTCTTATATAAGAAGATTTGTAAATGTTGGACGGAGAACAAAATATGGAAACGACTTTCCGTTTTAATGACCCATTATTAGTCAATCGAACTGATTGCCAAAAAAAAGAATTAATCATATTTGATGTTGATTAATTGATACTTCACGGAAGTGGTCACTGATGAATGGTCAAGTCTTTCTGTGTCTCAACAGCTGTTTTCAAATTTCCCATAAATCATCCCTTATCGATAATTGCACTATCTCGATTCCTGAGCATCAATTAAGTGTTCATGCAGCGATTCACCAGTCTTCGGACACGCGCGCCTTATCTCGTCGAAACCTCTCCAGTTACCTCGGTGATTTACAAACTCCGACCAGAAACTTGTGTGTAAATGTACGCAGGTGCTGGCGTAGGAATGCCGACCATATGTCACGAGTGTAAAAAGTGGAACAAGTGAAACGTCAGAGTGGCCGACAGGGAGAAGAAAGATCCATCGCCTGCCTGACACCCCTGCTGGCGAGGAGATTTCAATTATCTCACTCCTCCTACCTCCGGACAGCCGCTCATTTTTCAAAACGTTAATTAATATTAAAGGTTAATTGGCAAGGATTAAGAGTTCGGGAGCATGCGCTGCACATTAAAACTCTCCTTCCATCATCCAACCCATGGATGTAACTTTTGAGATGCTCAAGAGGTAATTATAGGTCGGGTCACGACTACAGCATTCTCCCAGATGAGATGGCTGGTTTGAGGGGATGGAGGGGATTTCAGATGGAATAAAAAGATAAAAAGGTTACGCATCGATGGATTTCCACTTGGGGAGGATTTGCGTCGGCGCCTTTTTTTTCTTTATGGGTTCTTCGGGCCGCGGCCAACGGACCTTTGACCAGTCGAGCCAACCTCCAATAAATCAGGAGCTCTGCTTTTGCCCCGAACCATTTTTCTTGAAGCCTGTCATTCGAAACGGCGATAAGGATCGCGGAATGTCCGATGTTCTGTTGATCCGAGTTTCACGAAGTTTAACGGGGTGAGAGCTCGAATCCTCGATATTTCCCGCCCATAACGATTGTGGTACTCATCAAGGCTCAATCAGTACCAACTGGATTGCACTTACAGCTGTTGATTCCATCAATCCTCATTCTTCGTTGATTTATCCGAATTCTTACCTACTCATTACGTGCAGTGCACTGTAGCTTCTACCATAATAATTAGTAAATTAGATATTGAAACTTGGATGTTAACAAAGTTGTAGCTTCAGGATAACAAGTCTGTGAAAACAAGAGCGAGATGTGCAACAAGTGTCTGAAGAGTTTTCTTTCCAACGGGCTTATATCTATTTTTACACTTTTTTTCGCGAATTCTGAATCTTATGGATAAGGTCTATTACCTCACGAGTTGAATCCTTCCGAAACGGTTTGTATCCCCCTTTAAAAGCTTGCTAAAAATTCGGTTTGCCAAAAACCCGACTTATATCCATCCCATTGTTTTTAGTTAACACTTACTTAATTTTTTTATTCGGTTTCCGGATTTTACATACCTTGAAACTTAAACCATCAAATTTTGAGGGGGATTAGAATATCTTTTCTTGCTCGATTCCGAAGGCTCATTATTGAAAATAATGGGTAAACAAGTAAAAGAAAATGGAAATGAGTCTTTTCTTCACACTACCAAAAACTCGCTTTTTTCCATCGTTTTTTATCAACTGGGTTTATATCCAAAAAAGAAATGGCCGTGTCTCCCTCCAAACGCATGCTAAAATTTCGAAATTTGGTTTTACAATCAAAAGTTTCATGAACAAACAGTTTGGAAAATTTGGGAACCCTAGACAACTTCCTTCGCCATGAAATTAGTTTTTCTCAGTTTCCCACGAAACATTGCTAGTGGATATAAGCCCGTTTGAAAGAGGTAAACTGCTACATCCTCCAGTCCTAGTGAACCGATTTTTCTCCTCGCTTCGTGTGATATAAGCGATACCTCCCGAATGATGGCGAACTGGATTTTCACTCTCAGCAACCCTATCAGTTGAGAGTTGAGGTTCCATTTCTCAGCCAACATGACTGCTGGTCGCTTCAATAGGACACTACATTCTTTACCCAAAACCCCGTCATATGAATGATCCCAATGGTCCTGAACAGCCTGGTCAGTTTGTTGCCAGTCTTAGGAGCGATAAAAGGCAGCGTCAGGATTTACTACGATCAACAAAAAAACGCCAGCCTCTCTTTCTCACAGACTCCGTAAACAACAATATCAACCACCAATTCTACTTCCTGCATGACTGGGTCTACCACAGCACCTCCCCTGGCCAGATTTGCGATTGCCATCATTGCGTCTTGCACATCGTCATCTTTCCACCTAACACCAAATACACGAACCTATGATGACCCATCGAAATGCTCATTTCCAACTACTATCCAGCAATCCACCACGACCATCGGCGACTTAAGCGGAAACGGCCACTAGATCTACCAAACTCTTAAAATTATAATAAAAACTTCTAAACTAAAAATCTACATAAACTAACTTCTACATTTTTTAACAATATTCAGAAATTGTACCAATTGACGTGTAGTGTCCCCTATGAAGGTAGTGCAAGGTACTTAGAGATTGATGTTTTGAGATTAACTGCCACGCATCGGACAATCTATACAATCGGGTTATGGATACGAGGAAGCTATGTGCCACACCCACTTGGTAGGCATTTGGTTTATTATTTTCAATAATGAACCTTTGGAATCGACCAAGAAAAAAAAAATTTTAACACCCCCTCAAAATTTGATGGTTTACGTTTCAAGGTACGTAGAATCCAAAAATCGAATAAAAATTTGGCCGTCCGTCCGCCGTCCGCCGTACGCCGTACGCCGTCCGCCGTACGCGGCACTTTTGCCACTTAGCATTGACCGATTTTGATGAAATTTGGTATGTAGGCTCCATTTGGGATCTAGTTGTGCCCCTAAGCTTTTGGTTGATGTAGGTCACTTCTAAGGGTTCCAAAATCAATTTTGAAATTTTGAAAACGCCCTAACTCAAAAAATTTTGATATAAAGGTATTGTTTTTCCTTCAATTTAAGATTTTATAGAATTTTTAGAATTTTTTGAGACCACGCGGAGCTCTGTAGGACAAACCGTTCGCTCCCTACGGAAATTTGAAGGTTTATATTGAAATATATATATATAAATCAAAACACGAGTGTGAATCGCAAAAGAGGCCTAATCTCCGTTCAAACTAGAGCTGACCAAATTGCGATCAATGGCTGGTGATTTTTGTTTTTTTTTTTTTTTTTTTCTTGTTTTTTTTTTTCTTTTTTCTTCATATTGGATACAAATCACCAACCATTTTGTAGACGAGTGATCTATATAGAAAAATAATAAACCATTGTGTAATAATTTGCAGCGTTTTTCATAAATTTAGGATAGTGTTCAGTTTTTGAAAGAAACCTGCTAAGGTCCTTTGGAAAGGTACATCTGGCCGAGGTAAGGGAATCCTGTCTCCGTTCATCCGTTGGTTGGACGAATGTTTTTTTTTTTCCAATATTCTTTGTTGCACCAAGTATTACTTTTTAACAATATTATTTTGGAAATATGGACAAATATTCAAAACTAAGATACATCACTGAGTTTTGTTGATTATGGTGGATGTGCACTGCTTCACAAGTAAGCTAGATCAAGTGGTTTGTTACGTTGATGTGACATCTTATCCGCTGTAGGTGTCTTACAGCTTGTCGCTTTATAGCATCGTTTATTGTTTCGATCCGAAGCTCATAATGGAGACGTTTGTTTCGAAAGTACCTTGGTGCATTGACAACGAATCTTTGGATGATGTCTCGATTTGGCTGAGCCGTACAGCCCCAAAGCTGAGCTCCATAAGTCCAGATAGGTTTTAGGACTTGGTAGTACAAAGTAAGCTTGTTCTGGATTGACAACTTCGACTCGATTCTCTATCGAGTTACTTAACTTATCTCTAGTTAGTGAAATCGACATTTACTCATTATTTATTTTGATTCTCCATTTAGCTGCCCACTTTTGTATGCTGGACATTGATTGATTTAACTTGTTGGTGGATTCTGTTTTACATTCTCCAACTGCCAAAATCGGTGTATCATCTGTGAAGAATCTGTATGGCTGTGGTGTTCATTCCAATTTCTGGGAGATAGCTTGTATAAAGGACATACAAGTGCGGTCCAAAAACACTCCCTTGTGGGACTCCTGCATTGATTAGCTTTAGCTCTGGGTGAGCTTTATTCTGAAGGAGCGATAGCTGAGACTAAAGCAGCTCAGCATACATTGGTAGATTTTTGCGCAGCTTGTAGTTCAGTCCCTCATGCCAAACGGACGAATGTTGAATCAAAAACATGAGTGCGAATAGCATATATACGTTGGCTTACGGAAGTGAGGGAAATTTCAGTTAATCGAATGCGATCTTAGGCAGACGAACGATCTCTACAGGAAAATAAAAAACCCATGTGTAATAATTTGCAGCGTTTCATCTGGGTATATTTTTGGAAATGCCATATCCATATCAATGCCAATTTTCGATTTTGCTTCCGAGTCTACCAAGGTAGCGGAAGCTTTGTTTTCACTTTTCAAGGTTAAAAAAAAATTCTCCAAAATCAAAATTTCCACTCGCGTTTTATTTTTCAGACCTTCCTGAACAATTTTGGTTCCCTGTCTGTCTGTGTGTCTGTCATGAAATCTTGCCACAGCCATAACTCCTACATTTCTCATCCGAGTTTAATGAAATTTTTAGGGATTATGAGGGTTGGTTTGTATAAATGAAAATCAATACCACTATGAAAATGACCAATACTCTATGAAAATCAATACAACCGGATTGATAGTAGCCGCTGCGCATGCGCAAACGTGAAATCTTTGCCACAGCCACTCCCACAATTCTCACACGAGTTCGATGAAATCCTCAGGAATTGTGTGCATTGGGGTGTAGATGGTTCCCTATGAAAATCATCACCGGACAAATAGAAGCCGCTGCGCATGCGTAAACGTGAAATCCTTGCCATCGCCATAACTTGCACATTTTCCACCTGATTTCGATGAAATTTTCAGAGATTGTGTGAGTTGAAGTGTGTTGGTGCCTTTGAAAACCATCGCCCTCGGGTAGATAGTAGCCTATGCGCATGCAAACACGCAAATGTGAAACCTTGTAAAAGTTTGTATTCTTTTCCAGTTGACTTGAATTGACTTTTCAATGTGTAACCATATTTTCTTGCTTACCCCTACCAGATCCTTATGAGTATTACAATTTAATTTAATTTTCAGTAATAGTTAGTTCTCTTATTCAAATGATGTGCTACTTTGATTTTAAATTGAGTAGTACATAGAGATTGATGTTTTGAGATTAACTACATTGCATCGGATCATCTATAGAATCGGGTTATGGACACGAGGAAGCTATGTGCCACACTCACTTGGCAGACTTTTTTTTTTCCTTGTCAAAGATAGTTGCAATATTTTTCTTTAAATTTGCGTTTTGATGATGGTGTTTTGAATTGTTTTTCATCCACGTACCGATCGCAGCTACTCAATAAATTAGAGTCGGTCCCCACGCTCTGATACACGAGCGCCCTTTCCACTGTGGCGATCGAAGATTTCTCAGTAGTAGTATCCTCAGGACTTCTTGGGGATCACGCATGGTCCCCCTCAGCCGTGGCCTCCGAGGGTCAAACCGCGTGAAGCTCTCTCGACCCGCCTTATGAAGCTAATGAGCGGACCTTCATGGTTACCCCACGGGTTGACTGCACGTTCTCGAGATTTCGAACTAGCGATGCCCGCATTTACATAATTATTCTTTCTAATGGGACGTGCTCTCTTTGCGTGTTCGGCCGGTGGCCCTTTCGGCGAAGGCGCGATCCCCAGCTGGCTTTTGGATAGTCCCGTCGACCCTGAGTGCCATTTTGACTTGCATGATTCTTTTTTTTTTTAAGCAAATGAATTTTAAATTCCGAATGCACTTCCATCGTCTCAGTCCCACGGTAGAACATGATAATGTGACTTTGACATATTTGTGTTGGGCTGGAAAACTGGCTCCCTTTTTGGGTCTTGTCCCTCGATACGAGAAGCCATAATACCATCGACTTTGACATACCTATTGAATAGGGAACGCTGACAAATTTCGTAAAATTTCACCTTTTGATATTTGCTATTTATATACATACCTACTCTACTTTTGATATTACATAGTACACTTTTGATATTATATAGTATATATATACTCCGTGGAAATATACTACGTTTTCATAGAGGGAGGTTTGGAGTAGTCAATTACAACAGGTGAATAAAATATAAATTAGTCCGTTGTGTTGAGCTATAAAATATGACTTCTTCGAAATACATGATATTACATCGAAATTGTCATCTACTTAACATCTCGTCTTTTCAACCATAACAGTTTTGGCGACAATTGATAAAAAACGCTGCAAATTATTACACAATGGTTTATCATTTTTTATTTTTCTATATAGATCACTCGTCTGCAAAGCCACCAACCATCCAACATGAAGAAAAAAACGCTGCAAATTATTACACAATGGTTTATTATTTTTCTATATAGATCACTCGTCTACAAAATCACCAACCATCCAATATGAAGGAAAAAAATAAAATAAAAAATAAAAAAATAAATAAATAAATAAAAAAAATAAAATAAAAAAAAATTCAAAAAAAATAAATAAAAATCACCAACCATCGATCGCATTTTGGTCAGCTCTAATTTGAACGGAAATTAGGCCTCTTTTGCGATTCACACTCGTGTTTTGATTTATATATATATATATATATTTCAATATAAACCCTTAAATTTTCGTAGGGAGCGAACGGTTTGTCCTACAGAGCTCCGCGTGGTCTCAAAAAATTCCAAAAATTCTATAGAATCTTAAATTGAAGGAAAAACAATACCTTTATATCGAAATTTTTTGAGTTAGGGCGTTTTCAAAATTTCAAAATTGATTTTGGAACCCTTAGAAGTGTCCTACATCAACCAAAAGCTTCGGGGCACAACTAGACCCCAAATAGAGCCTACATACCAAATTTCATCAAAATCGGTCAATGCTAAGTGGCAAAAGTGCCGCGTACGGCGTACGGCGGACGGCGTACGGCGTACGGCGGACGGACGGCCAAATTTTTATTCGATTTTTGGATTCTACGTACCTTGAAACGTAAACCATCAAATTTTGAGGGGGTGTTAAAAAAATTTTTTTCTTGGTCGATTCCAAAGGTTCATTATTGAAAATAATAAACCAATATCGATCGCATTTCGGTCAGCTTTAATTTGAACGGAGATTAGGCCTCTTTTGCGATTCACACACGTGTTTCTGATTTATCGTACGTCCAAACTTTAAATTCTCGTAGTGAGCGAACGATTTGTCCTACAGAGCTCCGGTTGGTCTCAAAAATTCTAAAAATTCTATAGAATCTTAAATTGAAGGAAAAACAATACCTTTATATCGAAATTTTTTGAGTTATGGCGTTTTGAAAATTTCAAAATTGATTTTGAAACCCTTAGAACTGAACTACATCAACCAAAATCTTCGGGGCACAACTAGACCCCAAATGGAGCCTACATACCAAATTTCATCAAAATCGGTCAATGCTAAGTGGCAAAAGTGCCGCGTACGGCGTACGGTGGACGGCGGACAGACGGCCGAATTTTTATTCGATTTTTGGATTCTACGTACCTTGAAACGTAAACCATCAAATTTTGAGGGGGTGTTAAAATCTTTTTTTCTTGGTCGATTGTTCTTTCAAAATTAAGGGTGAGAAGATTTTTGTATCCAGTTGTGTGGTGCAAGAGAGAGAAAAAACACTGTATTGAACATTGTAGAAGAAAAAAAGGTGGACAAGGACTCCAGTAGTTGTCGAAACGTAATGGATTTGCCGAAAGTTCAAATTGAGATGCCGAAAATTCAAAATGATTCATGCCAAAGGTTTTTTTTTGCGTGAATGAAGTTATATTCATATGATATATAACATATAACATATTCATATGTTATATTCATATATATTCATATGACGTTGATGGGCGAAAGTGTTTGTTAGTTTCCAATTATTATTCCGTTTTGTTGAGCTATAAAGTATCACTTCTTCGAAATACATGATAAAATAATATTATTATATCGAAATCGACATCTAGCATCTCGTCTTTTCAACCATAACATTTACCTTTATACTCGTACTATGCAAAACCGTTTCACCCCATTTAAGTTTATTTAAACCGTTTCACCCCCCTAACCTAATCCTAATGAAAAATGTGAACCTGTACTTGAACAAATATACAGCAAACTCAAAAGCAGCAAAAGTCGCCATGAATTATGCTTGGGCAAGAATTGGTAGCACTGATATTCCTCGGTAGGCAAAGTTGCAAGTATTCAACGCGGTGGTGCGATTTTGGAGTATGGAGGGCAAGTTTGAGGATTTCGTGAGTTTGCGTCTGTAGAGGCTGTGCAATTACTATTCATCAAAAAGCTTTTCCATTTCCCACTATGCTCCCCTAATTACCTGGTCTATCTTGAGACCGAACTCGACACTGTATCATCATACACTCTCAGTATTCACCTGGACTATATCAGTAAAGTGGCCAGCATTAGGGATGGCAACGATATATCGATATATAAAATATATCGATATATTACGTTTGATATATCGATATATTTATATCGATATAGAGAACCGATATTATCGGTCAATATCGATATATTTACCGATATATCGCGACCTGTTTTCAAGTAAAAACATTTTTTTTTTTAGTAAAAATTAAATATTGAAATGAATGGGCGAGAAGGGACGCCTGTACTTGTAAAAACATCAAGTAATTTTATTCCAAATTTTGTAGGTAGGCTAGTGATGGGTTAATTTCAGACTTTTGAATTCAACTCAGACATGATTGTGCACATAGTATTCACCTACAGTGGCTCTCAAGGCTCAATTACTTGACTTAAGCCAAAATTAATGGAGGCTAGTCCAGCTTAAAACTACCTACTATACGAAGTGAAGCAGGTTTTCACAACAATTTTGAATTATTACAATTTATTAATTACTTCAAAACTTAATAATTAGTAATTATAATTACAATTATTTTCGATTTGAAGGATCATGATCGTCTACAGTACCTATACCCCTGTCAATTTATAGACTAATTTAACATTGCAATGACATTTTCGCCCTTTTCTCCAGTTTTTAAACAATGAATTTTGATCATTCATACCCAGTAACTTTTGAAAGTAGGTTAATACTTATTTGACACGGTTTTGACATTTTCATGCATTTGCTTTGGCACATAAACTGAAAAATCGTCACGAAAACTAAGCAAGTCTTGCTCACGCGACCAATAAATAAAATAGACTCACTGTGTTGCGTAGAGAACAATCAACTGTTTTCTCATTTTGATGCTTGGGTACATGAACTAACAACCTTACTTCACTACCTTGTGTAGTGGTTGACATGAAAATGTCCCAATGTGTTGCAGTTTCCAAATAGATCTTCCGATATGTCGAGTGTATCGATAATATTTCCTCCAAAATGATGTTAGTAACTTTTCAATTCACCTACCTACTTACTTCTTCAAGTTTTTTCAAGTAGATACTCTGATATGTCTATAAATGTCATCCTAAATGATTTTTATATTGTTTTAAAACTATTATATTCACCTACCTACTTCACATGTTTTTTAAAGTAGATCTTCCGATACATCAAAATGTCGATTTATTTTCTCCGATATATCGAAATATCGATATATTTTCTCCGATATATCGATGGTATCGATATCTCATTGACGATATATCATTTGATCGATATATCGATATATTTCATTCGATATGCCATCCCTAGCCAGCATGCCAGAAACGCGCCTGCCAAAGATTGTTGCTAAGAGAAATGTCTACAAGTTTCCGGGAGGAAAAAAAGAAGAATTTTGAAGCCAGAGCCGATACTTCGGACACTGACACTCTCTACAGAGAGCTAGATCCTGGGATAAAGTGCGCCAGTTTTGCTGGACAGGTGAACATTGGTCTGACTGAAGCTCGTTGGCTCTTCAAGCTGCGAGCCGAGCTCCTAAATGTGAATGCCAGACCTTACAGCGCGAGCCCCAGAGAAGAATGTTCGATGTGCAATTTAAGAGAGCGAGAAGATGTGTTTCATTTTTCATGCGTTTGTCCAATTTTAAGAGAATTTAGATGGCTAGCATTTCGGTGTGGTTCGCTCACCAGGGATAAAGCACTAGACATTCTGAATATGAGTATGAGCTGGTCATGTATCTCTCTGTACTGTAAACCGCTTGGCGCTGTAGGAAATTTCTAGTTAGCGAATTTAATTTTTAACATAAGAAGTACCTATTTTACTTTCTACTTGTAAATATATCAATATTATAAGAATGGCTCGAACCTCCGGCGGACAGCTCAATCAGCTACGCTGTAATGGTGATTATAAAATTTCAAATGTAATTGTAAAGGATTGGAAGACTTCGGGTTGAATTCAAGATCAAAAGTAATTTATTAGTTTATACAATCAACTAGACAACGTAGTAGGTAACCTAACGACTGCCACCTGCTACTATGTAGTTTCTCATAATCCTACATTTTTCCCCTCATCGTCGATTGCCCCTTCTCTTGCTCTCAACTGGTCGGCGTGTTTCCTTTTGATGAGACCCTCTGTCTGTACCTCATACGAATACGGCCCGTTCCTTTTCTTTATCACGCCTGGCTTCCAACCTTCTCCAAGTTCTTTCTTCATCCATACTTCTTCCCCTTCCTCGAAAATTCTTTGCTTCCTCCCCTCTGTTTGAATTTGTTGCTTCCAAACTTTCAACTCGATTTCTTTTCGCACATCCGGCTTCAAATTTTCAAAAATTGTGGGCAGTCTTCGTCCTAAAAACAGTTCAGCTGGAGCTCTCCCAGTTGTCTTTTGTGGCGAATTCCTGTAACTGAACAGAACATTTTGGAGGGTTAATGTTGGTTCTTTCAATTCTTTTTTCGATGATTTGTATCTTCTTTTCAGTGTTCTTATGAGTCGCTCAACCATTCCATTGCTTCTAGGATGATAAGGGGTCGTTTTGATGTGACGTACTCCATTCCTTTTGAAGAAACTCTCTATTTCAGCTGAGACTAATTGTGGTCCATTATCAGAAACAATTTCTTTGGGAATTCCATATCGGCTGAACCATCCTCTCAATTTTTGTATTATTATTGTGGATGTTGTTGATTTTAGGCACTCGACTTCTGCCCATTTTGATAGTGCATCAATTCCAACCAGCCATGTCACCCCATCTACCGGTCCAGCCAAGTCTATGTGGACTCGCTCCCAAACTTGATTTGGTACGTTCCAGGGATAGATAGGCACCTCTTCAATGTCATCTCTGTGCTCCTGACATGCTGAACACCTCTTTACATAAACTTCTACATCCTGGTTAATGTGTGGCCACCAAACATAATACCTTGATACAGCTCTCATGGCTGCAATGCCAGGATGTCCACAATGTAAGATTTTTAATATATCTTGTCTCATGGTAGATGGAACGACTACCCTTCCGAACCACATCAAAATGTCCTCTTCCACCACCAACTCATCAGCTCTTTGTTTGAAGGATTTCAAATTCTCAGGTACTTTTTCTGGCCATGATCTATTCAAGACATACTGCAACACTTTCCTAATCTCTTCATCTTTCTTGTTTTCTTTTCTCAGTTTGTCAATGGTTAGAATTGTTTCCACCTTTTCCAAGTTCAGGAACTTTATTTCCGTAGTATCCTCTCCATCTTGACTTACAGGTAACCGTGAAAGCATGTCAGCTATCTCGTTATCTGTCCCTCGTCGATATTCAACAGTATAACTATATCTATTTAGCTCCAAGGCCCACCTTATTAGTCTGTTATTGATTACCTTCGATAGGCTTCTCTTCTCACTGAATATTCTTTGTAACGGTTTGTGGTCTGTTACGAGTGTAAATTTTCTTCCATAAATATACTGGTGAAATTTCTTGACTCCGAACATAATTGCCAATGCTTCTCTGTCGATATTTGCATAGCGTCTTTCAGTTTCTGATAGTTTCCTACTCGCATATGCAATCGGCCTTTCAATTCCTCTCCCAAACCTATGCATGAGGACACTACCCAATCCATCTTCAGAAGCGTCACAGACCAAGATCAGATCTTTGCTTTCGTCATAAGGCACTATCGTATCTTCAGATGATAGTATTGTTTTAACTTTCTGGAAAACCTTCTCTTCGATTTCTGTCCAAATCCATCGAGCATTTTTCCCAGTTATCTTATGGAGTGGTGCACATATTCCATGTAAATGTGGAATAAATTTTTCATGATAATTGACATGGCCTAAAAATGAACGAAGTTGTTTCTTGTTAGTTGGGGTCGGTGTATTCTTGATTGCCACAATCTTTTCATCTGATGGATGAATCCCGTTTTTATCTATCAAATGTCCTAGATATTTGACTTTCTGTTGAAAAAATTTACATTTCTCAATTTTGGCTTTTAGACCCATCTTTTGCATTCTTGTGAGGACATGCATGTTCTTTCCTACTTCTTCCTGTGATTATGATATCATCTAAAAGTACTCCCACCCGTTCCATTCCGACTAACACTTTTTCCATGATACGCTGATAAATGCCAGGACATGAAGATATTCCAAACGGCAATCTCCTATATCGGAAATACCCTATGTGTGTTGCGATGATGAGGTATTTTCTGTATTCTTCAGCCACTTCCAATTGTAAATACGCGTCTTTCAGGTCAATCAACGTGAACTCCTCACCACCACACAACTTGGCTGTGAGTTGTTCGAAAGTTGGTAGTAAAGCCGTTTCGAGAATTATTTCAGGATTCAGTGTCACTGCATAGTCCCCACAAATTCGTATATCCCCATTAGGTTTTTCAATATTTACCGTCGGAGTCGCCCACTCTATAGGTGTTTCTGCTGGGTCAACTTTTTCTAATATTCCTTCTCTCAAAAGTCTATCCAGTTCATTCTCGATGCGTTTTTTCATTGGAAAAGGAACTCGTCTAGCTGGAAAACGTTTTGGTATTGCATTTTGTCTCACATGGATTTTAGCTTGCATGCCCTTTATTTTACCCAACTGTCCGTCAAAAACTTCATGAAACTCACGAATTAGTCTCGCTTCTTCATTTTTTGTTTTTCCTAGCGTATCCTTGACCTTTTTTTCAACGACCTTCCCGATTTTTACATTCTTTGGTAGTTCCATCCCAAACGCCATGATCCACGGTAATCCAAATAAAGGTGTATCATTACCTCTAACTACTGCAGCTTTGAGAAGTTTTGTTTTTTCTTGTATTCTCACTTTCATTTTACATTCCCCCATAACGTCCAAAGCATTGTTTCCATAAGCTAGATATTTTGATGTTGTCTGGTCTAGCTTTGGAGCTCCTATATATCTCCAAAGTTCACTACTTATTATAGAAGCTCTTGCTCCAGAGTCAAATTCCATATTTGTTGGTATTCCGTTTAGTTCTACTAGAATCTTGGCTTGAGGATTTGTTCTAGCTTTCTGTTCTACTTTGTTGATACCTCTTTTGTCGCTTTCAGAGTCACTGCTACTGTCTGTTGTTTCTCCATGTGTCTCATTCTTGGAGACTTGTCTAACTTTCTTATTTGCTCTACACATTCTCGAAAAATGACCTATTTTCGTGCAGTTGTAACAGGTTGTTCCCTTTGCTGGACATGTTTTATCCCTCTCGTGATGAAATCCACAACTGGGACAGCGCTCCTTATTTTCTTCTTTTTCTTTCCTAAAAACTTTGGTCCCTAGCAGTTTCTTCCGTGTATTAATTTTATTCACCTCATGTTGCCTAGCCTCATCTGTTCGCAATTCTTTTTGAGCGGTTTCCATAGACTCAGCCAATTCTAATAGTTGATGAAGTTTTAGAAAAGACTTGTCATGATTGATTCCATTCGGCCAACGTTGCCGAATCTCAATCTCAAATTTTGAAAATCTTATCCCACCAGCAAACCTATCCCTCACTCTTTCCTCGAAGTACCCTCCATAGTTGCATAGTACCGCTAATTCTTTCAGCCGAGTTACAAACGAGGCAAAACTTTCATCAGAATTCCTCATACTTTGTTCAAATTCTAAACGAGCCGTGAACACTGTCTTCTTGGGTTTGTATATGGACCTGAAAGCTGTCAAAAGATGATCCCATGTGACTTCACATACATTGTCAGGCAATAAGAAATTCTTCACTCTTTTGAGCGGGGTGGAACCTACATAAGCAAGAAGGAGATCACGTCTGGCGTTCTTCAATTTTGTTGTTTCCCCTCCTAGTCCTTTAACTCTACACAATAGTAAAAACTGACTTTCATAGTCCTCCCAGGAATTTTCTTCCAAAAATGGTTGTGCTGAAAATTTTTCCATCTTACGAACCAATGCTTCGTCTTCATTCTTCTCTTCTCTCGGTTGTGGTCTTCTTAACTCCAGATCTGATCCAATCTCCTCTATTTCTTCGTCATCGTCTTCCCTTCGGGTGTGGATAGTCGCACGCGTCGTGAACCTCTTACTAAGTCTTCTCGTTGACTCATCGAAGTCATTAACGCCACTATCAGGTTTTTTTCCGTTCTTTATCCCATCCTCGTCGCCAATAAAGGATTGGAAGACTTCGGGTTGAATTCAAGATCAAAAGTAATTTATTAGTTTATACAATCAACTAGACAACGTAGTAGGTAACCTAACGACTGCCACCTGCTACTATGTAGTTTCTCATAATCCTACAAATTGTGATCAAATTCATGTTTAATAAACTTATTTCTTCTTCTTCTTTTTCTACTTAAACAAATGAACAGGATTTTTAAAAGGCGTTCGTTTATTGAAGTCGATTAAATCAAATAATGCTTAGCCTCGGATAACGTTTAGTTCGGACTATTAGGATTAATATTAATCGTAGAACTGCAATTTGAAGAAACTTTATCCTGTCTCATTGGGATCACGATTGCTTCATAAATTGACTCCTCGTCAGCAAGATACTCAGTATTAAAATTCAAGAAGGCCGTAAATTTCTGAAACGCATATGAAAAAACTCGTACAAATATGTAATTTCAATGCTGTGTCCTCAATGTTTCCCGATCGTAAAAATTATATTGATTACGTACCCGATCCCCTTTTTCGTTTCGAAGCCCCCATTAAAATAATCGACGATACCGCGGCTCATTAGTTGTGATTTTTTCATTGTCAGCGATGACACAACGCCATTGTGTTATGTATACCCATGCATTTCGAACGACACCCAAGAATCTATAACGTGGCGACACTGTTTTCCCCCTATAATTACACAGCTGTTATTATAATTTTTTTATTTTCCCCGATGCAAAAATCCGATCAGGTCGATTCGGTGTCGAAATGTGGATGCTCTGGTGTACCATCAAAGCTAATCAACAAAGGCTTTAATATGAAACGGCAAAGCGAAAACCACCAATGGAAAACCCGTATTTTTGGCCACCTATACGAGACCTTGTACTTTGACCAGGCTAACTAACTGGATGTGCCACAATTAAATTTTTAATGCGCACTATACCAAGAAAAAAATCTCTGTAACCTCAACCAACTGATGATTAATCTTCAATCGTTCGAGTATCAAACGCTTTAAATGCGAATCGTATAACTAATGTTTCTTTATGGGGTTGCATGCCAAATTAGGGTCATCTTCGACTGGATTTATGAACTTACCTATGCCGATTACTTCAACGTCAATTTGGAGAAGGAAACTTATTACTTCCGAATTATACACGTGGTGGGAAACAAAATCATTATTCACGTACAATTTGATCTACCCATTAGTAATGAAATGGCACGAATACGATGGGAGGGGTGTACATGAAAAGCCTTTTAGTAGGAACTGAGTCACTACACAATTTCGCGATAATCGCACTGTAAAAACTGCATTTATACCAGATTGAGAATGAAAGTCTGTCAAGTGGGTGTGGCACATAGCTTCCTCGTATCCACAGCCCGATTTGATAGATGATCCGATGCGTAGTAGTTAATCTCAAGACATCAATCTCTAAGTACCTACCACTACCCTCATAGGGGACCATCTACACGCTAATCTGAATAATCCTGACAAAATGTCGTCAAAATCGGATAGAAAATGTGGTTACGAAAAAGTTACGGCTGTTACAAGGAATTCACGTTCGCGCATGCGCAGCGGCTACTATCAGTCGGGAGTTATGATTTTCATAGGGGACCATCTACACGACTACCCACACAATGCCTGAAAATTTCATCAAAATCGGATGCGAAAAGTAGAAAAAATTATAAAGAAAGGAAAAATCCAAGAGCCTTTTATTTCAAGAGGACCCAACCCGAGTCGTATCGACCCTAACGTAACTAAGTTCATGCACGACTCTGATATCCACAACAAAAGTAGAAATTATGGCTGTGGCAATGATTTCATGATAGACAGTCACACAGCCATACAGACACCAAGACAGAAAGGTCTGAAACGTAAAACGCGAGTGGAAATTTCAATTTCTGAGAACTTTTTTTTACACCTATATCGACTTATGAAGAATTTTTTTCCCCTGTCGACTAGGTACTAGTGCAAAATTAGGCTTTGTAAAAAAAAAATCGTTTTCTTACCCTAGAAAAGCCTTGTCCTCAACTTTTGAGTTTTATGTGTAAACAGAGCAACGATAAACGTTTTTCAATAGTTTTGGTTTATTATTTTCAATAATAAACCTTTGGAATCGACCAAGAAAAAAGTTTTTTTAACACCCTCAAAATTTGATGGTTTACGTTTCAAGGTACGTAGAATCCAAAAATCGAATAAAAATTTGGCCGTCCGTCCGCCGTCCGCCGTACGCGGCACTTTTGCCACTTAGCATGGACCGATTTTGATGAAATTTGGTATGTACGCTCCATTTGGGTTCTAGTTGTGCCCCAAAGATTTTGGTTGATGTATGTCACTTCTAAGGGTTCCAAAATCAATTTTAAAATTTTTAAAACGCCCTAACTCAAAAAATTTTGATATGAAGGTTTTTTTTCTTCAATTTAAGATTCTATAGAATTTTTAGAATTTTTTGAGACCACCCGGAGCTCTGTAGGACAAACCGTTCGCTCACTACGAGAATTTAAAGTTTGGACGTACGATGAATCAGAAACACGAGTGTGAATCGCAAAAGAGGCCTAATCTCCGTTTAAATTAAAGCTGACCGAAATGCGATCGATGTTTTTCTTCATGTTGGATGGTTGGTGGCTTTGCAGACGAGTTATCTATATAGAAAAATAAAAAATAATAAACCATTGTGTAATAATTTGTAGCGTTTCTTTCTAATTATCACTATTGTTATACGACATTGCTTGGTTCCAAAATTGAAAAAAACATTAATGTTTACGGCACATCCACACCTACTTACAGGTGACTAGTGGATTTTAACTCCAGATTTTCTCACTGTTAGAGCGTGACCATCGATCCCCTACTTTGAAAATACCCTGTAAACCTCCCAGCATCAGGATAAGTTGACTCACGTAGTTCAGGCGTGAGAATCAGGCAACATAAACCTCAATCCAGGAAACGAAGAGGGGGATCCAATAAAAGATTGATGGCAACCAGGATTGGGTGCACTCAAAAGGGGACGAAACAATGGAGAAAGGGAGTAAAATGTTTGAACAAGATGTTCTGAGATAGTCGCGAATGTGTTCTCCCGTTTATTATAAAATACATCGATGGGGGCGAGGATGGGGCCGATCGTGAGGTGCACGATCGGCCTTCTGCGTGCTTTGCACCAGAGCGTGAGGAACTCAGCGAAGCAAAGCTACGTATTTGGCTCCGTTTAGGGTGTTTGTCCTTAAAATCTGGAGGGTCGAAGCGGTTCTCTTTGATGTGCCTCGTTGGGGTCTTCTCTAAATACACTCTCTTCCCTGCAAACCTCTGTTCCCTCCGTTTTGAGTATTCCAACGAACTCGTCCAGTCCCTCCTACCGTACTTGTGAAAATAATTAATCTGGATGTTGATTGGAGTACACCTCTAATATCACTAAACTTCCATGACATGGAACACATTGTGTTCTTTTGGTGCACAATCTTGTCGTTACCCGTGCGTTGCATGACCACTTACCTTATACAGGGTGTCCGAGAAAGATACGGCCAAACTTCAAGAGTCGATTCTACAAGTAATTTGCAACAAAAAATGCCTCGTAGAAATTTTCTTTTAACCCCTTGTTTATTAAAGTTTTTCCAATTTAAATTTTTTTTGTATATTGAAACTTGTCTCACTAAAATTATTATAGCTCCTATTTTGTTTTTTTATTCATCCTGAACTAGTTCATGAGCTTAGATCTGCAAGAGCGGCTGTTGATTTTTATTTTTCCCTTAAAAATTAATGGTGTCGTCGCATCGACGAATGGGTAGCAGTGATCGTAAAAAATCTGGGGTAGCACTCCAGGGTTAAGAACAATTTTTCAACCAGTTCCGATAATAACTCATCCAACAAATGACCAATCTGAATCTAACAACATTTTTTGATCTTTCAATTTGGAAATTGAAAGATCCTTTTGAAAACGTGCTTTCAAAACCTAAACGGCAAAACTCGGGAAAAGTTCCAGAATTGTGAAGTTATTTCGCTTTCCTCAATTTATCACAGTAGGTGCCATCGAGGTCAAAAACACGGTTGTGAAATTTCATACTATTCCTAAACCAAACTCCAAGGTTTCACTATCTTTACAATTGCACTCAAATAACCCCCTTAGCAACTATGTCCCACTTTGGATGGAACAACATTGCTTCCGAGAGGCGATCACACCGGTTCGACTAATTTTCCTTACAAACTCCTTACAAACTTGGGATTGAAATGTTGTTGAATTTCGGATAAGTTCTTATGAATAATATTTCTTATATGATTGGGCAATCAAAATTCAGATCTTTAATAAATTGAAAATAAATTTTTATAAAAGTTGGCATCCTACCACAAACATGAGTATTTTTTAGATGATTATAATCGTGAAATGATTGTCAACACAAAACATCAATTTTCATTCGTCACTTCTCGTCTTCGGTAGGACATGGAGTTGTGTGGGTCGAAGGATCCGTCACAGGCCCTGTGTTTCTTCTTAGGGGTTGATCACCTCTGTCGTTGTAATCTGAATGAGATGACGGTCTTCCTTCGTCCGTGTCAGGTATATTGCTCAAACCCTAAAAGACCAAACGCACCAGGTAATATACTTAGAATAAAACATTTTTTTTTTTTTTTTTACAAAAAAGTCTTAAATTCGAGTTGTACAGATTTTTTTTTTTTTTCTTTTTTTTTCACTGTTGTCAAGTGTAATAGCCAACAAAATTAAACTTGTTGAATTTTTCACTTTTTGTTTATTCACTTATTATTATTTAATAATGAAAAATAGGGTTTTAATTTTGAAATCGTTCTAGCTCGAAAACCCTGGACGTCAAGATATTGTTTGTTTTTTCATCAACTCAAAATAGAATTAAATTTTTAGAATCGAATGAGACCACCCAGAGCTTTGTCGGACAAACCGTTTGCTTCCTTTGAAGTTTTAAGGGTTGGACTTGAAATAAATCAAAAACACGAGTAAAAGAGGCCTAATCTTCTTTCAAATTTTAGATTATCAAAGCGATCGTTGTTCGTAATTTTACTCCGTTGTGCGTCCTTAGCAACCAAGATCAAATGTCGGAATGAAGGCAAGTACAATTCTCGGAATACGAAGTTATTGGTATAATAGGTAAGATCTAATAAAAAAACACTTCAAATTATTGCACAAGGGTTCATTATTTATCTGTATAGACCACTCGCCTTCAGAGAACACAGCTTTGTCACTGCCACTACCTTCCAACCGTATTTTTACATCACAATCAAGTTTATTTAGAAGATTTAACCTTCATCCGCTCGCGTGGGCGGCAAACTGCCGCCCGCGATGAATTTTTCGCGGCAAAACATAACTGGCACGCAAGAGATCGGGAAAGTGCAGTTGTATTCTCTAGTTGGACTTTCCTCCGCAAGATGTCGTTAACCTTTTCCTCCTGCGTTACGTTGGTGGCTGTCAATACACGTTCAAAGTTTGAGTGACTAAGTTCGGCGGCTAACTGCCGCCCCCCGATCGGCAGTGCAATATTTTTTTGAACGTCCACGGTGAAATGTAAGTATATTTTTTTACTTCATTCAGCCTCGTTATGAGTAGCTATGTATGTTTCGGAAGAAATGCCGATAAAAACCTGAGTTTCATTTATCATTTGTGATGTTTGCTTTGGTACCTACTCGTGATTTGCTTTTTTCGTAAGTACGTTATTTTTCTAGTTTTCTACCAGGTACCTACATACCTACCAATTTTATCCTTAGGTATTATTTCGTAATTTTGCATGGTTTCTTCTAAAGATTTGATATCTTCTGCTATGAAGGACAATTTGATTTATCGAAGAAAATGTGATACTTTAGTCACTAGGCAGTAAGCTCAAGAAAAATATTTAGACGTTATTTCTTTTTTACCAAAGTTTATAATAAATTTTTTTGCATGGGTCCTTCTAATAATGTGATTATATATCTTCTGGTATGAAGAACAATTTGATTTATTGAACAGAGTGTGATAGTTTAGTCACTAGGCAGTAAGCCCAGAAAGAATATTATGACGTTATTTTTTTTAATTTTTGTTTACCAAAGTTTATAATTATTTTCAATAAAAGTTTTTCATTCCAAATAATGTGTATGAACTCACTTACAAGATGACCAACCCAAATCCTTGTCGTTATCGTGTTGAAGTACCAAAAAATCCATTGAAATAAGGAAAAATGTGACGGGCGGCTATCAGCCGCCCCGCGATCGCTAGTGTGACTCAGGGGGGCGCGAGCGGATGAAGGTTAAACGCTTCAAGCTCAATTCGAGTTGTTGAATGCCTTCATTAGGAAATTTGATAACTGGTTCAACCAAAAGCTTCGGGGGATATAGACCCTAAAATTCCAAATTTCATCAAAATCGATAACTTAGGAAAGGGCCGCTGACGGAGGGCCATAGTGGCGTATATACATCAAGTGGTTTTCTGAGATTTTCCCAAATACTCGCTTTGTTTTCATTTCGTTCAACCTGATTCTTTTGTTATCTTGTAGAGGATCAAAAATCAAAAAAAAAAGTTATGCATCGACCATCATGGCGTATCGGTCCTTTTCCCTACCGAGCGTCGATATTTCCTTGCCTTTAAAAAAATATCTCAGATCAGGCTTCGCAAAGTTCACTAAATATGGGTATGGAATGTCAACTGTTTACTTTTAATATCAAAACGGCCGGAGGCCTGAAGATGGTCAAATGTGAATTGAGATTACCGTCATGCGGTAGGGGCTTCCAGACAAACGGATATCCCTCCAGTACAGATTCAAATTAATTGATTCCGTCAAATCTCTTCGATACGGCTGAAATTATCGAAGAATTGAGTCAGTAAGCTAATTGAAGGAAATTGGCTTTAATTCATATTGGATCCATAAGGTCTACTTACGTTCCCATTTTGAACCAGCTTCGTCAAGAAGTAATTGACTATCGTAGGGGCGACCAAACAACTGGTTATAATTCCCATAGTCGGTAGGATTCCATGGAACCACATATTTCTTCCAAAGCAGCGTTTGTTTTTCGCTGTCAACAATCACTGCAAATCAAATGAAAAATCTGTTAACGACAGGTTTATTATTCATAAATCAAAAGAAAACATCAATTTGAGGGGTCTTGAATATAAGGGGCATAAGTGATAAGTGACCACATTGAGATTTCCCAGCAGCTTACTTCAAAGTTCTAAGAACCCTGCAAAAGTACAAATCACCGGGTGCACTAAACTCTTTAATAATGTTAACGAGATGAATTCTGAAACTTGAAGCCAGACGGAGGGAAACGGAACTATAGGCGTGCTTAGGAAACATAAAGCATTTACGCCCCTTGTATTCCAAAGAACATTCCATTAAATTTCGAGAGTACAGGTTGCAAGTCTTTCCTACCAGTCTTACCTGGATTTTTTCTTCGACCATGTCTCGTCTGATCTAGACAATTTTTTAAGAACGATCAAGATTAAACCCTCAGTAAATGGGTGTCTCCCAACCAACAAATTTCGAAACAAGGATTTTTTTTAATTCGATACAAATTTCTCCTAGGCCAACTTGACAATGATACAAACAGGGAGATTCGCATGACAAATATATAAATAATTCAAATTCATTAATTTTTTCAATTAAACGGTGATGGTTTGCCAAGTGGTTGTGGAACGAAGCTTCCTTATATCCGAAAAAATAATTTTTAAAAATGTTTGCAGTAAGTAAAAGGTGCTCAATTGAAATTTTTCAAAGTCATTAAGAGCTTTGTTGAGTGCGTTTTCTTAAAGGGCACATCATGCGAATTCCATCTTGCCCAGGGCAATATCCTTGAACCACAATAGTTTTACGAACATTAACTACCCATTTCGGCGTTAAAGTAGACTTTCATAAAAATCGCAGTCACGCCTGTTTTGAAATTAAGAATATCAAACTTATTTTGGATAACTTCGAATTTGATTATGTGAAACCCTAATTTGAAAGGAGTTCCAAAACGATCATAGTCTCATGAAAAATGCAGGAGCACCCCGTCTATTATAGCAATTTTGCCGTTCACATACCACAGATCGGCTTTTCTTCCGTGTTAGAATCAGTAAAACAAAAGCAAATACTTATTGGCTTCGATGATTCATTCATACTATGACTATACTCAGTAATTTTGTAATGATATCGGTATGGGTAGTTATATGTTTCTGTGTCATGGATTCGTGCTAGCTCCGCTCAACCAATGATGGTCACCGCTCTCATGACAATTCAGCAAGTGCCAGGGTAGGCTATACTATAGGGATTGACTACAAGTTATGATTTTGTTTATGTTAAGAGTTGCGAGTTGTTAAGAAACTGAATACTTTCGATACCAAAAATACAATTGACATTTTCATGTCTTTGCTTTGGCACATAAACTGAAAAATCGTCACGAAAACTAAGCAAGTCTTGCTCACGCGACCAATAAATAAATAAAATAGACTCACTGTGTTGCGTAGAGAACAATCAACTGTTTATCGTACCCACAGAATTCCGTTAGGATTCAGAATCAAATCGTCTTAACAGACACACCAAGTGAGTGTCCATTTAAACAGCGATTACTCACTTTTGGTTAATTATTTTCAATCATGAACCTTTGGAATTGACCAAGAAAAAAAATCGATTTTTGGATTCTGCGTACCTTGAAACGTAAACAACAATTTTTTTAACAACCACTCAAAATTTGTTAGTTTACGTTTCAAGGTACGAAGAATCCAAAAATCGAATAAAAATTTGGCCATCAGTCCGCCGTAAGCGGCACTTCCCGCACTTAGCATTGACCGATTTTGACGAAATTTGGTATGTAGGCTCCATTTGGGGTCTAGTTGTGCCCCGAAGATTTTGGATGATGTAAGTCACTTCTAAGGGTTGAAAATTTTTTATATAAAGGTATTGTTTTCCATAATTTTAAGATAGTATAGAATTTTTAGAATTTTGTGAGACCACGCGGAGCTCTACAGGACAAACCGTTCGCTCTCTACGAGAATTTAAGGGTTGGACGTACGATAAATCAGAAACACGAGTGTGAATCGCTAAGAAGAGGCCTAATCTCCGTTCAAATTAAAGCTGACCGAAATTCGATCGGTGTTTTTGATCATGTTGGATGGTTGGTGGCTTTGCAGAAGAGTGATTTACTTATATAGAAAAATAATAAACCACTGTATTTGCAGCGTTTTTTTTTTTTTTTTTTTTCGTTACTGGTATCAGCAAGACAGTGTTTTACAAATCTTACCTGTCTATTCGACAAATTGTGAGGTATTGAGCAAGTTATCGGTGGCAGCCTTCTGTGGTCTGTTGTTCTCCCTTCGTTCTTTTCTCTATCTCACACTATTAATTTCACTGTAATTCCAAGTTCACAATGTACAACACGATGCTAGTCAGCTTTTTAAAAGTAGAATGATATTTTAATCATTATGGATCCCGAAATCTTCAAAGCTGGAAGTAATCGTCAATCGTTATTTTTCCTTGATTGCCAAGTGCCAAGTATCAGGTTTCCATGGTAACCACTAATAACTACTGCATGGGTTGAATGGTGCATGGAGGATCCAAACACGAGTTGAAAATGAGAAAGCTCAACAGCACTGCAGTGACCATAATTTATTATTGCAGGAATAATCATTGTGAGTATTTAAACGTTTCGGAAGTTCCGCGACTCCGGCCATTAGAATAGCCTACACTCATGATTGTAATTTATTTATATCATAGGAACCTACAATAAAATTTACTAAAATCGGAAAAAAACTTGATACCTATTTTATTATGAAAAATAATAAACCGCTGCGTAATAAATTTGGAAAGCTTTCTCTACATATTTGAACTTAACAGAGCAAATTGTAGATACTCGTAGTATAAATTGACATCTCCTCCATTCATCTGCTCGCATTCATCTGCTTTTACTAACTTTACTACTCGTAACTAGTACACAACAAGTTCTGGTGCCTACTTGAATTTCAAACTCGAATTTTGTTCATTCACTTTCATAAAATAATTGATTCTTTTAAAAACTTGGAAATGAGTAGTTTCGAATTTTTCAGAAGATTTTGACACCCCACGATCTCTTAAACAAACCTCAAAAAGAAAAAGCATTAAAATTTGTTTGTAGTAAAACTTGGAATTTTAACCTACAATGTCCTGAAGTTTCTTTTTTGTAGTCAAATTTTCAACCGCTTCTAAGCCAAAACAGATATTTTGTTGGCTACCTCGATCCTTTAACTACCAACTGTGTAAATAAAACTCGGCCCTCCACGCCTCGCCAAGGGGCTAGCCCCCTGGATCCCCGGTTACCTCTATTTACATACTTCGGACGAAATTATTGAAACACAGAATGTGTTTTAGCTCACGCGTTTCACATAATTTCGCTATTTTCCTCCCACTAAATGGTACACCCCTTAAAAGGCAAAATTCGAAATTCCGGCCAGGTAGTGCACAACTAGATAGGTTTTCGCGTCGAACAAAAACAGAACCACGAAAATTGGTTGAGAACTAAGGCCTGGACAGACGACACAAGATTTTGTCACACACACACACACACAGACATACAGTTATGATTTTTTCGCGGATTTGGTTTCAGAATGGTCTACAACGGATTAGTGTATGGTTTTTTTTCTGTTGAGTCTTGTTTAACTTTACCCCAGATCAATCGTATGAGGACGCCCAAGTTTTACTGTAGGACGTCCTAAAAACCGAAGAATCATACATTTTTGAGATAATGTTGTGACCTATCTCTACCACGAACTGATGGACAGCAAACGTTTGATTCATGAATTCGTTCAGATAATTTATACCTAACAACTATTCAGCCAAATTTCTTTTGAATCTTACAGAACAACCATCAATGGGCAAATCTGTATTATTTGCAGGCGAGTTATCTATACAGAAAAATAACAAACCTTTGTGTAATAATTTGCAGCGTTTTTCCTCTCAATTTTGCGAAATGGTGTATTATTGACTCATTTCACTGTTGGGTCATACTTTTTGTTCATTTGATGAAATGGTCAAAATTCTGACATTTATTTTCGTTCATTTCGGAAATGGGGTGTAATTTTTTTTTCTTTCCAACTCTTCTCATAGGACAAAAGGTCTATCTGACGGAGGGGGCACGCCATAACAAAAATAATAACAATAAAAAAATCAATTATTATTGGGGAGGACGCCCAGGACACTCCCGACGCCGGCCCTACGGATGAGGGAAGATGAGGAAGGTGGGGGTGGCGAGAGGGATGAAGGGAAGTGCCTCTATAAAATGACCACCAGTTCAAATATGAGTCGAGCAATACGCGTCTGGTGTCACCACGGAGTACACCGACTGAGATGCCCAACTCGCGCAACTCCGTGGCACTTTTCCCGCACCATGACAAGGTTGCACCCATCACCCTGATGTTGTCGGGTGCCACTCCTAAATAAAGTAAATCATCTCTATCTTACTTTCATATCTTAGCCCGCCAGGTCTGCCCTATGTCCAAGCTGCCATTGACAACTTGGACATCCAGGATAATGCAAGACCTGTCGGGCTTGACGGCAACGATGTCTGGTTTCTTACCCTGGTCGCTCGGCATGTGGTATAATCTCTCCCTCTCAACATCCCAGTCGCTAGATGACAAGGCACCTGCTATCTGCTTGGCGACCGCATCATGACGTAGTATGCGACCTTCCGATGCATACAATAGTGTGCCAGGCCTTCTTGGCAGGCCTGGTAAGGAAACGAAACCGAGGTCGGTTATTTCCTAACATCATGCACGCCTGTGGTATCAAAATAATAGACCAAAAAAAAGGCGGCAACTCGTGATGGAAGCAGCTCACTAATAAGCGTCAACCATTTCGTGTCATTAATTGCACTGCGTGATGTCAGTCGCCGTACTGGGCTGAAACCTCACAATGCGAAACACGATAGTCATACGCAGAAGTTTAATAAAGAGTACATAATGCGTAATTAGTTTGGAATGTCTACGGCTGTGTAATCAGATGACGATGTTTATTACCCCTGATACCAACCAAGAGATCGTTATAGTCGTTGAATGTACGTGTAATTAACCCAGAACTACTCACATGAATCACTACTTCATCTGTCTTTGAAACGCATATTAAAAATAATAATTTTAAAAATATCATGAATACTGGCGACAGTGAAATCCAGACGGAGGATGAAGAAAGGCTGCTGAAAAGCCCACCATCTGACCAATACGAAGAAGCCATGGAAACCGTGGAAAACGCCGAAAGCGATGCAACAGAGGCTCCTTTGAACTCAGAACAGCATCAGCCTTCTGGTAGTTCGACTGGCAACCCAGGTCACATGGACCCAAAGGTGTCAACGCCTAGGGAACCATCTGACGAAGAAACTCCTGCCTGGGTTAAGAAATACAGAAACCTGAATGGCGCAGGCAAGAGACGCTTCACTTGGTGCCTTCGCCATGGAAGGACCCACGAAGAGGCGGCAGAGGAGGCTTCCAATCCTATACCTGAAGAGGCGTTGAAGAAAAGGCGTGAGGCTAAAAGGAGAAGAACCTCTGCAGAAAATACGCCAGAAAGCCAAAAAGGGGCCACAAAAAAGAAGAGGGTCTCTTTTAGAGACACAAGACCTCCGAGGAGAGTGACCTCTTACAAAGATGCGGTAGTGGGAAGGAAAGTTGGCATCCTAGATGTCAACTATCCCGAAACACTCCTCATGTTTGAGCAAATGCTCCGAATACAGGAATCCATCCTGCAAGGGATAGTCGACCAGGAAGGTATAGGGCCCAAGCCTGTCTTCCTGGACTCCACTTACCGCCGGGGCTGGCTTTCCATAACCTGCGGTAATGACACTACCCTTGAATGGCTCAAGAACCACATGGCGAATTCCAGACCATGCGAGGAGACCAACCTTAAGCTTGTGGAAGGGGCTGACCTACCACACCCCCATATAGTTTTTGGTTACTTCCCAAACAGTGCCGATGATGCAGAGGAAAGGATTCTTGCCCTTATCAAAGGGCAGAATGAAGGACTCCACGTCGAGCACTGGAGAACTCTAAGTCGCCTGACTGAGGGGACCATGACAAAGCTGACCTTGTCTGTGGATACAGCCTCAGCTGCTGTTCTACGGGCAGGGAACAAAATTAATTACAAGTTTGGTAAGGCTGTCATGAAAATAAAGCGCAACACCAAAAGGGCGGGTGCAGCCAGCGAAGCAGAAGGGGAGTCGGAGACTGATGTGGAGAGCATGGACAAGGGGACGCAAGAAACCCGCCATGAGCAGGGGACGGGTGCCGGTGCTGAGGGGTCAGAACCGGAGCCTGAGCATACGGCGCCCCTGGCACCTGTGCTTGACCCCGGTCTCCCATCAGCTTCGGCGCAAAGGACCCCAAGGCCTTACCCTCTGCCAATTGGGCACCCATCAGCCCGACACGTTGCCAGCCCCGGTACGTCATCACAGCAGAGGCCTTTGGACTCATCCAGTGGTGGTACCCGAGAGGGCAAAAAACCAGCAGCCCAAAAGATGGCCAACTCTGGGAAACCCCCACAACAGAGGCCCTTGGCCTCAACTAGTGGGGGTTCCCAAGAAGGCCAGAGAGCTTCCATGAAGCAACAAAGACCCCAGCTTCATGGAACTGCCAAACGAAAGCCCGGTCGCCCTCAAGAAGAATGGCAGAGACGGAAGAAGGGCGGTCGAGGGAGGGGTCGTTAGAACCCTCCCTGGGGCTGGGCTTTGTCCAGGTGAACCTCCACAGGGCTGAAGTGGCCTCAGCCGCCCTCTGTGGGGTGTTTGCCAGGATGAAGCTCAAAATAGCCCTAATACAAGAGCCCTGGGCAGGCCAGGGTAAAATCAGAGGAATCCCCTCAAAAACTGGTAAGTTGGTGTATTGTCGTGGGGCTGATAGATGTAGGGCGGCTATCCTCATTCACGACAGTGTACCATTCATGGCAATACCTGAATTTACTTCCAGAGACCTAGTAGCAGTAGTGCTGGAGGAGCGAACTGATCTAGGAAGTAGGAAAATCGTGGTGGCATCAGCCTACTTTCCTGGTGAAGAGACAGAAGCTCCACCAGCAGAGATCAGACAACTGCTAGATTACTGTCACCAGAGGAATCTTCATTACCTCATTGGATGCGATGCCAATGCCCACCACATATTGTGGGGCAGTACTAATACAAATTATAGAGGTGAGTCCCTCCTAGACTTTTTAACTGCATGCCAGGTGTCGGTGCTCAATAAGGGACATGAACCCACTTTTGTCACAAGAACTAGAAAAGAGGTTCTCGACCTCACCCTGTCTAGTTTTGTTGTGGCAAACCGAGTGAAGGACTGGCATGTATCAGACGAGATCTCCTTCTCTGATCATAGGTACATAATGTTCAACTTGGATTTCTATCATCAGGTTGAAGATACGTACCGTAATCCCAGGAATACTAACTGGGAACTCTATCGAGAAATCCTAAAGCAAGACCTTGAAGGACTTGATAGAGAAATATGCACTTCAGAGCAACTCGATGTAATAGCAACTGAAGTGCAAGCCGCAATAACTAAAGCCTATGAAGGAAGCTGCGAGCTGATTACCAAAGCGAGCAACCGAAATGCTCCATGGTGGAGTCGTAAACTAGAAAGATTGCGTACTCTTGCGAGGAGGCTCTTCAATAGGGCCAAAAGGACTGGAGAATGGGACTTATATAAAAGACACCACTCCGAATATACTATGGCACTAAGAAGAGCAAAAAGGTCATCCTGGAGGAACTTCTGTGAAGGATTGGAAGAGGTCTCTGCAGTAGCTAAATTGCAGAAAGTTCTTTCCAAGGACAGGCCGAACCAAATTGGTTTACTTCAGAAGGCAGATGGAAGTTTTACAAATGACGTCAAGGAGACTTTGGAACTCCTAATGGGAGTGCACTTTCCAGGCTCCGTCGTTATACCAGGGGACCATTGGCCCCATGCTCAGGACAGAGAAGAAGATATATATCTGCCGAACCGAAGAGTCCTAAAACGAGCAAAACAAATTTTTACTTCCAATAAGGTTAAATGGGCGATCAAATCGTTCCAACCTTATAAGTCTCCAGGAGGCGACGGCATTTTTCCGGCTCTTCTTCAGCAGGGACTGGAGATGCTTAGCCCAATAATTCTGAAGACTTATATAGCTAGCTATTCCCTAGCATACATACCAAAGGTATGGAGGAAGGTGAGAGTGGTGTTTATTCCAAAGGCTGGTAAATCCTCCTCAACACAGCCTAAATCGCAGAGACCCATCAGCCTCACCTCTTTCCTCTTGAAGGCAATGGAAAAAATCATTGGCCAGATGATCAGGGATGATCATCTCAGCAAGAACCCTATTGCAAAGGCCCAGCATGCCTATCAAAAGGGTAGATCAACTGAGACTGCTCTCTCAGACACTGTCTCACTGATTGAAAGGGCCTTGGAATCAAAAGAAGTGGCCCTCTGCTGTTTCCTGGACATAGGGGGTGCTTTCGATAACACCAACTATGTTTCACTGGAAAGAGCAGCTAGAAACAAAGGGATCGAAGACCCTACCACCCACTGGATCAAAGCTATGTTGATCAGTAGGGTGATTACTACCACACAGGGCGGGGCGAGCATCACTGTTCTAGCTAACAGAGGTTGCCCGCAAGGAGGGGTTCTTTCCCCACTGCTCTGGCTGTTGGTGGCTGACGAGTTACTTGAAACTCTAACTCGTGCAGGTTTTGAGGTAATAGCCTACGCGGATGATCTTAACATAATAGTTAGGGGCAAATTCGACTGCGTCGTATCAGACCGAATGCAGTGTGCTCTGAATATCGTCCAAAAATGGTGCTCAGACCAAGGGCTTCATGTTAACCCAGAAAAGACCACCATTGTTCCCTTCACGAACAGAAGGAAACTATCTCTAAAAACTCCCTATCTTCATGAGCAGAGGATTTCGTTCTCCAATGAAGTTAAATATCTGGGGGTTGTGCTAGACCATAAACTCTTGTGGAACAAGCACCTAGAGTATATCCTAAATAAAGGAACACGAGCATTATGGGCTTGTCACAGAATGCTCGGAAAAACATGGGGTCTAACGCCCAAAATGACCTCCTGGTCATACAAAGCAATTGTCAGACCCATGGTCACCTATGCCTCAGTAGTATGGTGGCAAAAAACAAACCAGGCTACATCTATGCTCCAGCTAACCAAACTACAAAGGCAAGCATGCCTTGGTATATCTGGAGCAATGAGTACCACCCCTTCAGCAGCACTAGAGGTTCTTCTTGACCTCACCCCTCTACATATCTTTGTTCAGAGGACAGCCTTCCTGGGGGCTATCAGAATGCTGCACTCGGGGAAACTCAAACTCTCCCCTCGTAAAGGGAGCCACCTGGAAATACTGGACCAAGTCCATACCGATCCAGTGGCCAAGTCAGTCCCTGACATTATGTCAGAGAGAATGAACTTTCACCTACCCTTTAGAGTGATCATCAATGATCGTGAATGCTGGAAAAGAGGCACGCCTCAATATGAACCAGGTTCACTTCTGTGGTACACAGATGGGTCTGTGATGAATGGAAAAGCTGGCCTAGGGATCAAAGGCCCAAATTTCAGCCTAACTAAACCCCTAGGAACAACAGCGACCATTTATCAGGCTGAAACCCATGCCATTGAAATATGCGCACAAGAGATCGCCAAAAAACGACTCAAAGGTGCAAGAATTTACATAATGTCTGATAGCCAGGCAGCCCTAAAGGCCATTGCAGCCTACTCAATAACATCAAGGCTAACCTGGGATTGTCTGAACTCCCTGAAGGCTGCGGCTCGGGGCAATAAGTTAACTTTGCTCTGGGTCCCTGGCCATGAAGGAGTAGATGGCAATGAAGAAGCCGATCGACTCGCTAAGCAGGGATCGGAATCCCAATGTTTTGGTCCTGAACCCCTACTCGGGGTTACCAAGAGCTTCATTACTCAACAGGTCCAAAAATGGGAGGATAGCAAGAGAGCTGCGTACTGGCGCAACACTCCAAAGCAGAGGCAAGCCAAGCAGCTAATCACCATCTCCAAAAAAAGAGCAAAAGCTCTGCTGTCGCTAAGGAGGAAGGACCTTCGTACCATTATAGGTCTCCTGACTGGCCATTGCCCCCTGAGATACCATCTCAACAAGATGGGCAAGGCCAGGACAGTTGAATGTCGACTCTGCTGCAAAGGAGTCGAAACAGCAGAACACATCCTCTGTGAGTGTCCTGCTGTAGCATCTACCAGATTCCGGCATTTCGGTAAGGGTACTCTTGTCCCAGCCGAAATTGCTCGGGTAACGCCCGAAAAACTTCTTCACTTTGTGAAAGAAGAGGTTTTCGAACGGGCACTTAAGTGAAAAAGGGAATCCGGTCACAATAGATCAAACCTATGGTCTCAGTGACTAAGGGCTTGCCCCGTCCCAGTAAGGAAAAAAAAAAAAAAAAAAAAAAAAAAAAACATCATGCACGCCTGTGGTATCAAAATAATAGACCAAAAAAAGGCGGCAACTCGTGATGGAAGCAGCTCACTAATAAGCGTCAACCATTTCGTGTCATTAATTGCACTGCGTGATGTCAGTCGCCGTACTGGGCTGAAACCTCACAATGCGAAACGCGATAGTCATACGCAGAAGTTTAATAAAGAGTACATAATGCGTAATTAGTTTGGAATGTCTACGGCTGTGTAATCAGATGACGATGTTTATTACCCCTGATACCAACCAAGAGATCGTTATAGTCGTTGAATGTACGTGTAATTAACCCAGAACTACTCACATGAATCACTACTTCATCTGTCTTTGAAACGTACCGTTTTCCAAAAGCCAATCAAACATTTTATTTATCCCCACAATTACAGTATCTCCGTTTAAATTGACCTAGGACAAATTATCGCGATACATAAATTTGTTAAAATTTAAGTTATCTCTAAATATGACATTTTACATCAAATGCTAACTAGAAGTCGCTCAGGCTTAGTAATTTCAGAAGAAAGTGTAATACTCACCAGTAAACGACAGTGCCAAGGCCCTAACGACCTTATGGTTTACTATTTTCAATAATAAGCCTTTGGAGTCAAGCAAGAAACAAATTTTAAACCCCCCTCAAAATTTGATGTTTTACGTTTCAAGGTTCGTAGAATCTGAAAATAGAATGAAAAATTTTCCGTACGTCCGCTGTACGCCCGTACGCGGCACTTTTCTTAGCAACTTTGGACCGATTTGGTTCAAATTTGGTTAATGGGCTCCATTTGGGGTTTAGTTGTGCCGCGCAGCTTTTGGTTGATGTCAGTCACTTCTAAGGGGTGAAAATTAAGGGTTGAAATTTTCAAGAGTGCCCTAGCTCGAAAACTATCGTAATAAAGGTATCTTTTTTTCACCAATTTTATATACTATTGAATTTTTATACATTTTTGAGACCAACCGGAGCTCTGCAGGAATAACCGATCGCTTCCTACGTGCCTTTTGATAAGTGATTTCGGAGAACTTTTTTTTCATCCTTGAAAAGTGAAAACAAAGCTCCCGTTACCTTGGTAGACTCGGAAGCAAAAACGCTGCAAATTATTACACAGTGGTTTATTATTTTTTAATATAGATCACTCGTCTGCAAAGCCACCAACTATCCAACATGATGAACATCGATCTCCTTTCGGTCAGCTAAAATTTGAACGGAGATTACTGCCGTCCAAAGTATAAAAACCTGTAGATCTGCGTCCAACAACGTAAGGCTTTTTTACTTTGGACGGCAGATTAGGCCTCTTTTGCGATTCACCGTAAATTCTCGTAGGGAGCGAACGGTTTGTCCTACAGAGCTCCGCGTGGTCTCGAAAAATTTTAAAAATTTTATAGACTCTTAAATTGAATGAAAAACAAAACTTTCATATCGGAATTTTTTGAGTTAGGGCGTTTTCAAAATTTCAAAATTCATTTTGAACTCTTAGAAGTGACTTACATCAACCAAAATCTTCGGGGCACAACTAGACCCCAAATGGAGCCTACATACCAAATTTCATCAAAATCGGTCAATACTAAGTGGCAAAAGTGCCGCGTACGGCGTACGGCGGACGGACGGCCAAATTTGTATTCGATTTTTGGATTCTACGCACCTTGAAACGTAAACCATCAAATTTTGAGGGGGTGTTGAAAAAAATTTTTTGTTGGTCGATTCCAAAGGTTCATTATTGAAAATAATATACCAAAAAAGCTGCAAATCATTGTCCAAAGGTTTATTATTTTCTGTATAGATCACCCTTCTGCATAGATCCCTCCCTACCAACCGTAGGTGCCTACTACCTACTAGGGCATTTTTGAAAATTTCAACCCTTCATTTACATTTAGTTGGTGGTGGACAGAAGGCAGGCCTTTTGGTTTATTATTTTCAATAATAAGCCTTTGGAATCGAGCAAGAAAAAAAAAATTTTAACCCCCCCTCAAAATTTGATGTTTTGAGTTTCAAGGTACGTAGAATACGAAAATCGATTAAAAAAATTTCCGTCCGTCCGCCGTACGCCGTTTTTTTTTAGGAATACATAAGTTGTTGGCGGGAAGAGGACAATGTCACGTGATTTTTCCTTCATTTTATAATATGAAATGAATTATTATAATAATTATCAATCATTTTATAACATAAATTGATATTATCAACATACACACTCGTGAGGTGCCAAATTAGCATTTAAGGGTTGAGCTACCATGTGGTGTTTTTGCGATCCTCAAATATTATTCGAGGACGTTATTGGTAGCAAAATTGAAGTGGCTCAATATGGTATAGCGTCGAAGATAATGAATTTGAATTTGTTGTAAAAAAAATAAGGGAATAAGTTATTGCTTCCTAGTCTACCAAGGTAGCTGAAGCTTTTTCACTTTTCAAGGTTGAAAAAAAAAGTTCTACAAAATCAACATTTCCACCCGCGTTTTACGTTTTAGACCTTCCTGAACGTTCTGTGTCTGTCTGCCTGTGTGTCTGTCATGAATTCCTTGCCACAGCCATAACTTCCACAATTCTCATCCGATTTAGATTAAATTTTCAGGGATTGTGCGGGTTGGCTTGTAGATGGTCCCCTATGAAAATCATTACCCCCGGACTGATATTAGCCGCTGCGCATGCGCAAAGTGAAATCCTTGCCTCAACCATAACTTAAGGAAAGTGATGGTGAGAAAAGTAGTCGTGAGGAATGAAGAAAAAAGTGATTTGGGAAGTAGTGAAAGACAAAACTTGTGAACTCGAACAATTATCCGTATACTCGTAAATGTAAGTACGTACTACAATTTTTCGTCTACTATTTTTCGTGTTTTTTCGATAATAGAGATCTGAAATTTATCGGTAATAACCAACCGTTGTGAACTAATTCACTAAGCTCTCGTCGCCACTACTTTTGAGAGATGAGTTGATGGAAGACACGCTGTTAGGTCAAGGAAAAGTGATTTGGAACCCCCATCGCTGTGGGTTTTGAGTGCTCTTATGTACTTACTTAGCTGATTTAACCTATAAATATGATAGTGCCAGCTGAAGAAGGTTTGGCTCGTTGTCGAACCTTTGTTAGAACATAGTTTGTAAGTAAACTCCATGACATTATTTGGCAAGCTGAAAGCCCCGGAAATGTGCTCGTCAAGTACACTTGATGGCTCGACATTGCATCCCCTTGTTATTCAATCTTTTCCGAAAAGGTTTTAGCTCTCGAAGTATTAGCGCTCGAAGGGTGGTGGATCTAGCTGGCCCACATCTAGCTCCTAGAGCCGACCTTCTATCTAGGTCTGCTAATCAATAGAGAGCCCATAGGCAGGCCCTCGCCAGAACCGCAGGCGTGCTTCTCTGTTCTCGGTTATTCCCAGTTTCTAGACTAGAGCGCAAAATAAAGATTCGATTGCAGTAATTCCGTGTTACAGTCGGTCATTTTTGAAAGGATATCTGATAGCTGAGTGACAGGGGTCAAGCGGAATTCTTGGGAGTAATTTCTCTAATCGTTATCAGATACAAATAAACGTAATTGGGTGCAATTAGGAGATGTGTTTAGCAGTTTATGGTATATTAGGTAACCACGATTATTCCTTTTTCGAAATAGTTAATACAATACCGAAGTTTAAAATTTATTTACCCTCCTCTTTCCCTCCCAAAAGAACAAGAACGCTGTAAATTATTACAAAATGGTTCATTATGTTCACTCGCCTGCAAAGAACACGGTTTTTTTCCCTTCATTAGTATCAACCATATTACGATGTTATTAGTGGCGGAGGACCTTACCCCTGAGTGGACGAAGAGGAAGGGGGCTCCCATACCTCATAACCACATTACGAGCATCTACCTATCATAAACCAAATAATATTATTTAAACAATACCAAATACCTACCATTTACAATATCATAAAAGGATCACCATCAACTTTATTTCGACACGAATCATCGTTATCCGAGAATTGTGGGTGCCCTCATATTCTAACAAAATTTGATTCTTGGTTGCTAAGGAAGCACAACCGAGTGACATTAAACTCTAATCGAACCCTCCAATTAAACTCTAATTAATTTTGAACTTGAGATTTGGGCTATTTCCGTCAGTGTACGTTCATTATCGATTCACACTCGAGTTTCTGAATAATCACTCTACCCTACTTCAAGTCCCATAGGGACCCAACAGTTGATACTATAGACCTCTGGATGGTCTCATTCGATTCTAAAAAACAACACTAATTCAAATTGGTGAAAAAACGATAATTTAATTTCAAAAGTTTTTGATCTGGGGCGATTTGAATCGACCCTATTTTACAACCCTCAGGAATGACTGACAATAACCAAAAGCTTTGAGGCACAACTAGACCCCTAATGGAGCCTATTATTCGAAATTTCATCCATGGCGACTAAGGAAAGTGCCGCAGACGGCAGACGAAAGGAAAATTTTTTATTCGATTTTTGGATTCCACGAGCCTTGAAACCGTCAAATTTTGAAGGAGTGTAAAAAAAAATTCTTGCTCGATTCCAAAGGTTCATTATTGAAAATAACAAAATAAAAGTCTAAATTAAAGGGTGGGAAGTGAAGCTTCCTTTCTGACTGTCAAATTGACATTGTATTGAATAAATAAATCATTTGAAACCTACATCGTCTTTTCGGGAGTTCATAGGTACATGAGGGCGAATTAGTATCCATTTCCAAATAATGGGGTGAGCGCATGGGTCGAAATGGCGTGGAAATATGTAGAGGATTGTCAAGGGCGTAACGCACATAAATTCCAAAATTGCCATAAATCTACGAAGAAATGTAACACGCAAAATGCAATGCTCTCCTTTCATTGATATTTAGAAATCAAAACCCTCAAACTATCAAAATAATTAAATTTAATTCTACAATAATAAGTGGGCAAGTTACTCCTAACAAGAACTCCGAGTCAAACCCGTTGTCGAAGAAGCATGTCAATTACACTTCTGAAATCTACTTTTCGATGAGGAAAACAACAACTGGGAAGGTTGTGCATTTGAGACGCAATACGCCGCAGAAGTTTAATCGACATTCCCAGGATTAGTCAATTCATTCCGAAGAAGCCGTCGTTCTCCCACATCCCGACTCTTCGTCATTTGCAGGGTCGTCAGACGTACTTTTGTGAAGAAAAGAGCAGCGTGTAGAGCTGGAGAATTTAGGTCAAAATTTATTTAATTGATTACGACATATAAAGGCAAAGTATGGCATTAAATTGTGTGGAAATAAGGGCAAAGTAATTGCATATATATGTGATGGATTGATGAAAACGAAGACACAAACCCTGATCGAACCCGATTGAACGTTTACCATTTTACTTGCATTATCATCAGATTTACTGACATTGTTAATTTAAACAATAGTTATTATTTTAAACTCGAGACACGCAGTAGTGTCAACACTAGCTGCTCAAAAATCCCCTCGTGACAGGTTTTGAAACTATTAGAGAAGAGAGGGGGCACCTGTTAAGCCCTCCTCTAGTTCTGTTCGAACAGTTATTGTGGTAGCTCGCTTGAGTGTGAACCTTCGAGGTGTCATGTGATCATTTTGATATCAAATTTGTAGTAAATGCTGTCCGAGGGGGAGTATCGCTAACTTGAGTTCCGTTTCTGAAATAGTACAGTTTCTTAAGGTAATGAAATTAGTTTACAATTCGGAAGTGTTGTTCCTTTGCAAATACCATGTCTTACGACGAAGAGGAAGGTCAGCTTCGGGAGGAGGAACCCACCATAACATATAATTAATGCAATAGAAAGACGCCTTTCTGTCCTCGTGAGTTACAGAACATCTATACAAAGAATACTCAGATTTTTAAGGGTAAATGATTTCTAGGGGAAACTGATCCAAAGAAATGACGGATACTCATATTTTACTAGTTTTGATATATGGAGGGGGGAGGTTGTTTCTCCCCAGGGGACAACAGTTGTAGTAGTTACTACTCCGAAAAGGTTGGTTGGTAATCTGGATCGGAGAGATTGATTGGGAAACCTGTCCAATTATAATTATAATTATAATTAAATTTATGTAATATCGACGGTGGATATTAGTCTATCATAGCTATTGAATAATTGTCAAATTAAGCTTGAAAAATGAATAAACAATCAATTATTTCTAAGAATACAATATATTTTATGATGATGATCAATCAAACATAATTATAGATAGTTGACAAACATTGTTAGTACATGTAAACAAATTTTTCAATCAAAAATACTGACACAAGGTCAAGTGGGGTAATAAATAGGGAAAGCAACAATGTATCTATTTATGAAATATATCGATATGTTACGTTTGATATATCAATATAATTATATCAATATAGAAAACCGATATTATCGGTCAATATCGATATATTTACCGAGATATCGTGACTTGTTTTCAACAAGTAAAAATTTAATATTAAAAATGAATAGATGAGAAGGGACGCCTGTACCTGTAAAAACATAAAGTAATTTTATTCCTAATTTTGAAGGTGTCTTCGTGATGGGTTGATTTCAGACTGTTGGCTTCAGCTCAAATATGATGGTTTACACTACAGTGGCGCTCGAGTATCAAGTATTTGACTTTACCCAGAAGAAATGGAGGCGCGTCCAGATTAAAACCATGCTTATACGAGTTGAAGCAAATTATAAGCTAATGAAACATTGCTATGGTGAGGGTATTTATGATTTTTTATGTTATGTTTTAGAACCCCAGAGGGTAGTTTATCCCCAAATTTGCAACCCCAAAAACAATTTGCTACTGACGTAGTGCTCTGACAACCATGACATTTTCGCACTTTTTCAACTAGGCAAGATAATTTTGATAATTCATACCCAGTAACTTTTCAAAGCAGGTTGAGTTCTTATTTCAACCGTTTTTCCAAGTACGAGTAGATCTTCCGATATGTCGAGTAGGTATATCGATGTATTTCTTCCAAAATGATATTGGTAACGTTTCAACTGACCTACCTACTTACTTCAATAAGATTTTTCAAGTAAATCTTCCGAAATATTTCATTCGATCTGCCATCCCTCTATACCTACCTTGTAACGTAAACCATCAAACTTTTGAGAGGGTTAAATACTAACTTCAAAGAGTATTTCCAATTAAATCTTCCGATTTGTCGAGTTTATCGATAAATTTCTTCCAAAATCATGTTTGTATTGCTTTACATTTTTAACTCACGTATCTACTTCAACAAGTTTTTCCAAGTTAGATCTTTTGATATATCGAAATATCGATTTCTCCAATATATCGTAGGTATCGATATCTCTTTACATCTTGATGTAAGATATTGTGATGAGCATCCATCCCCTCATTTTGAATTGTTTAATTAACATTTTGATTAGCCTTAGAAGAGAAGACCAATTTTAATCGTCTAGAAAACGCAAGTTTCATTATAATATTTTTAATAATGGGCTAGAATTAAGAGGATCCTTTCATGCAAATACAACTTACTACAGCTGTCGTCTCTTGATCTCAAATGAGAAATTGTTTGAATGAATTCTCAGTAGGAAACTTGAATATTGTCAAAGGGGCCGTCAGTTGATCCCAACAAAAGATAGATGTGATAGCCTTTTGTCTCCATCATACTTCCGTCTCCTATCGAGGTTTTCTTCGTTTTCGGGTTGGATGTCGGGTTTAAAAATTGAATTTTAGCTAGTGGCGGCCCTCATCGACAAAACGCTCTTCCATAAACTCCATTTAGTTCTTGTCTCGGATCGGAACAAACTAAATTATTGTACATGTGGATCGACCCAACAAAACACACTGTCAACTGATTGAAAATGGGTTCCACTGGAACAAACTCCTTCTTTCCAGAGTTTTCGCAAAATTGATTACCATCTTCAGGGCTCGAAGGACTTGTTACACAGTAAGCATACCAAGAGTCAATAAAAATGAACTGGTGGAGATGCCACCATAATTAGTGAAAATGCAATTTTATGGCCAGAAACAAAGAAAAAATCAATATAACACCAGCTTCCAGGAAATTTGAAGTAAAAACAACTGAAAGAATGAAAAAAAAAAATCTGCACACTGCTTGGAGTGCGGTATTTCGAGCCCTGGAGAAGGTAATAAATTTACCAATAGCTCAACAATGAATGGGATTATTCCAGTGGACCCCATTCCTAATCATATGTCATAATCAACACGAATCACGGGGAAAATCACGGGGGAGGGGGGTAATATTCACAAAATATCCGATTTCCCAATATTTCGGTTCCTTTATATAGCTTACTAATTGCATCCAAGCTTTGAAATTGAGAAAAAATTCTCATCAAACCTCCGGATTTTCATGAATTATTCTCTGTATCACTATGGAACTAATAGTACTTTAGTATTACTAAACGATATGTTTGTTCCTTAAATTGTATACCTAGTATACTCGTAATTTCAAAGTGAACTTTCTGGAATGCTTCCGAGCTTACCATTGTAGCAGAAACTTTGTTTTCAAAATTGAAAACAAAAATGTTCTCCCGAATCAAAATTTCCGTTCACTTCATGTACCTACCTAGTACGTTTTAAACCTTCCTGAAAAATTTTGGTTTCGGGTCAGTCTGTGTCCTAGAATATTGTAACGGGGATAACTATACAAATTTATTGACCGATTTCGATGAAATTATCACCGACTGTACGGATTAGGATGTAGATGATCCCCTATGAAAATCATTGGTCCTGGATCAATAGTAACCTCTGTACATGCCCAAACGTAAAATCGTTCTAAGAACGGTAACTTCTACGATTCCCTCCAAAATTCGATGAAATTTTCAGAGATTGTGCGATTTGACGTGTAGATGGTCCCCTATTGGGGTAGTGGTAGGTACTTAGAGATTGATATTTCGAGATTAGCTGCAATGTATCGGGTCATCTATACAATCGGGTTATGGATACGAGGAAGCTATGTGCCACACCCACTTGGGAGACGGTTTTTGTTCCTACCCGGTATACAGTCAGGACATAAAACCTGACTGAAATATTTAAGAAGTAAGTCTTGCGAGAGTCGCCAGTAGACGACTGTAAAAGTAAAGTAAACAACCATTTCAGGTTGGATTTTCGTCCGGCTGCTATTCCAGGCGTCACGAACGTCATCAGCTGTCTTCCTAAGGGAAGATCTGTTCTAAGGGAAGATTTGTTCTGCTTATTTCGCTCATGGCTTCACCGCCCTGGGTTGTGACGAGGGAGCACTGCGACCAGCTTACCCGAAAATATCCCCTCGAGGCGAGCCCCGAACTCACGGTCCCTGCAACCGGTCCGAGTTTCGTCCCCAGAGACACATGCTGCAGCTCGCTCGGCCACTGCAGAACCCTGATGAAGATGACTGAATTTCACTGAATAATACCGGACATTGTTTTTGATTTAACCTGGAACTATTGAGTTAAGCAGCAAACTTTCGATGTAAATAATGAGTAAGGAGAGTGTATAATGTACCTAATGAGGGATTCTATTAAATTAAATTAAATCAAATCAATTGAGCTGATGGAGGGGAATTGATTTGACTTAATTATACATGACATTTTTCTATTCCAACTGGAGCAATCAAGATAAAATATATTCTTTTAATTTAAATAACCAGTACTAGGAAGAATGTATAACTTTTCGTATAAGGTAGGTTCCAGATCAGAAAAAGAGCCTGTCTGTGACTGCTTCAGTCTGTTCTGCTTACTAATACTGTAAGTATTAGTTGACTATAATAATCATCTACTATTCTTGTTTCCACTTAGGATCCTATGAAATTGAATGAAATTTTATGAATTGAGCTGATGGAGATGACTGAATTACCTAAACAAGGAATTTTTCCTGATTCCACATGAAACAATTATTGAGGTAAAATAGCACTTGTTAAAGTAAAGTAAATAATGATTAATAGAAGGAATGTATAACTTAACGTATAAGGTAAGAACCAGATCAGAATGAGAGTCTGTCTACAGCTTCTGAGACAGTTTCCTTTCTGAAGGAGTACGGTTTTTCACTGGAAGTAATAGTTCGAAAATAGCCAAGTATTATTCTTGTTTCCACTTTGGATCCTATTCAAACTGATAGAAATTGATTGAATTAAGCTGCTGGAAAGACTTGGTTTTACGGAATTATCCAGGATATTTTTCTGTTCCACCTGGAACAGTTAAGGTGAAAAAAACGCTGCAAATTATTACATAATGGTTTATTATTTTTCTATATAGATCACTCGTCTGCAAAGCCACCAACCATCCAACATTAAGAAAAACATCGATCGCATTTCAGTCAGCTATAATTTGAACGGAGATTAGGCCTCTTTTGCGATTCACACGCGTGTTTCTGATTTATCGTACGTCCAACCCTCATATTCTCGTAGGATGCGAACGGTTTGTCCCACAAGACTCCGCGTGATCTCAAAAAATTCTAAAAATTCTATACTATCTTAAATTAATGGAAAAACAATACCTTTATCTAAAAATTTCTTGAGTTAGGGCGTTTTCAACATTTCTAACGTTATTTTTCAACCCTTAGAAGTGACTTACATCAACCTTAATCTTCAGAGCACAACCAGACCCCTAATGAAGCCCACATACCTAATTTCATAAAAATCGGTCAAATCAGCGTGTCAATCAGGTGTCAAAGCAAAAGTTGCTCTGTCACAACAATTAAGGTAAAACAGCACATTTTAACGTAAATATTGAGTAATAGGAAGATTGTATTGCTTTTGACTAGTAGAATGTGCCGTAGGTCACCTTAATGAGATGTCATCTATTCTGTTAAATTCTATTTATTTCTAATTCTATTCTGTTAAATCTATTCTGTTATACCTTGAGGGTGCTGGCGAGTTTGCTTAGCGAAACTGTAGCTAACGAAATTAGATATCATTGAACCAACCAATCATTTCGACCACGAGCAATCAGCATCATCTCCAACTCAGCAATGTAGACAAGTTTCTTATCTCATCATTTCTTATCGGAACTCGATGTACCGGTGAATCTTGGATGTCTGCGTACCTCAAGCTGGCAGACCTGAACCTGTTGCCGCTCGACAGAGGAAGAGCGGGATGCCGTGACTCCACCGTGACAAGTAGGTTGCTCGGAGGTTTCAAGAGTGTCCCTCCAGCCTCCGCAGTGCCGTAGGTCAGTGCGGATCCAGACGATCGCGTCGAGTTCCGGACGACTGAGCGCTGGCGGTGGCGGTCGTCGCGGAACTGTCTGCCTTCCTTCATGAGGAAATCGAAAGAGTTTTCACTCCACCCTCGCGGCTTCTTCCCTCCTGAGTAGCAGCCGCTTGGCTACTCAAGTGGACTCACCATGTCACTCCTCCCCGACAGCCTTCATCGGTTGTTTCCGATTTCCAACGCTTCATTTCGAATTAAATAGAATTAGTCTATGTAGATTTAGTTGAATCCTTGGGATCCTCTTCTCCAGGTTTGTATAATCAAAGTGATGTATTTTTTTAAAAATCTAACATTACCTTATTTTTTGAGAGAGAGAAAAAACACTTTATTGAACATTGTAGAAGGAATAAAGGTGGATAAGGATTCGAGTTGTTGTCGAATCAAACGTCTAAATCACTTCTACAGCATTAGTTCATGTATCCTCCGCCAAGGGATAGTAAAGCATATTTCCCTTGAATCGCTTGCATCGCATTATCTCAAGGTATACCAAGATAGGTAACTAAGGTCATCTCAAATAATTCAAAGGAACAACGCTTTATTATCCCTAGCGGAGGATACGTGAACCAATGCTGTTGTGGTGTGGTTTAGACTGTGGTGTTGTCGAAACGTAATGGATTTGCCGAAAGTTCAAATTTAGATGCCAGAAGTTTGCCAAAAATTCAAATTGATTCATGCCAAAGGGTTGAGCCAAAGGTGAGGCGTTAATCTTGTGGGAGCCAAATTGATTCTCCAGTCCGAGTCCTCGGACGTGTTTCCTTGGGCCTCTTAGCCTCATGGAAATCGCTCGATGGACGGAGAATTGAGTTTTCACTCGCTTCCACATCATCAATTGAGCGTAGGATTTGGAACATTTATTGGCAAGGCGTAGGGGGGCATTCTTGAGAAAAGCGTCTTACGCTTTATGCAATGCTCCATCGCATGAAATTACGAGTGGCGTGAAAGACCCTCTCAGATCTTCGGCTATACTGTCGTATTTTGCATGTTTGGGTTCGGCAGCATGGCGAGAGATGGTAGGCCAGTCCATGGAAGTGTAAGAGACTGCGTTTATAACGCGGGTATCAAAAAACGCTTATTTTATAATTAGTTTTCTCTACATTTACTAATGCGTTTCTGTGCAGTAAATTTTGAGAGCAATCAGTCGATAGATAAAGTCAGATCAATCCATTCTAATTCCCATTGTAAAAATCTGAGTTCTCAAGGTGCCTGGTGTTGCCAATTACGTCACCATGGAGGTATTCCAGCCCTCTGCTTGGAGGCTGCTGAGCACCTTCCTGTGCCGTTGGAAATACTCGTTCCTGGATCCTTGAAATCCTCATTTTCTGGTCTGTATGATTGTGAAGCGTTTAGTTCTTTCTAATAAACTTGATTGTGAAGGTGGGAAGCCAGTATGGTGTGGTAGGTAATACCTACCAATAGTTGGTAGGTAAAAAAAATGTTGGTAGGTAAAACACGCTGCAAATCATTGCCCAAAGGATTATTATTTTCTGTATAGATCACCCTTCTGTATAGATCACTGGTTCTCCATCAATAGCACCTACCACCATTTGTATTATCCCTTGACCTCCCCCCTCAAATTTCACCTTCATGCGTTCAATTGGATTGCAAATGGCTTCGGAGCTCACTCAGCCGATCAGTGCTCTTCCAGGCGTCTCCAGCATTCTAGGAGATCTTCTTCACTCTTCAGAGCACTGATCAGCTGAGTGAGCTCCGAAGCCATTTTCAATCCTATTGAACACAGGAAACTGAAATTTGAGAGGGAAGGTCAAGGGAGAATACAGATGGTGGTTGGTGCTATTGATGGAGAACCAGTGATCTATACAGAAGGGTGATCTGTGCAGAAAATAATAAACCTTTGGGCAATGATTTGCAGCGTTTTTAATTCGATTTTCGGATTCTACGTAACTTACCTTGAAACGTAAACCAAGAAATTTTGAAAGGAGTAAAAAAAAATTCTTGGTCGATTCCAAAGGTTCATTATTCAAAATAATAAACCAAAACACCTGAAATTCGGCTCAATATAGTCGATGAACGTTCATGTGTAATTCACACTCATGTTTCTGATTCACTCGTGTTCTTAATGAAGTCATGATCATTCATTATTCAGGTAATTAATTATCCTCATTAGGCGAACTGTTGGTCCCAGAGAGCGAGATTTTAAATTAATGAAATAATGATACTAATAATACATTGAAGGTGATGAGCCAGGGCGTTTTGAAAATGTCAACCCCATGGCCCCATTTCGACACATGGGAACTGGAAAAGGTACCTCGCACGGTGTATGGCCGGTAAATTTTATGTTATTCAAGTTGTGGATTCTACAAGTACCTACACACCTTGGATGGTAAAAAAACATTTTTTTTCTTGCTAGATTCCAAAGATTCATTAAAGCGAACAACCTTACTCCTCGCTTTCTTCGTGGAAAAACTCTAAAATTTCAAGAGACACGTAAATCGCTTGCTCATTCTTAGAGATATTATATAGAAAAAGAGGAAAAAACAATTTGGTTATCTGACTTTTTTTAGCTCAGAATGCGGCGAAACGCATTTTCGACAGGAAAAGCCGATTACACTATCTTGACCAGTGGTTGCATAAGGATCTCAAGTAAAAAGTTTCTAAAGATAAATCAGCCATCTTGCTGGAAGATCGATTAGACGCACCAGCTAGCGTTTCCATTTTAGGCGATTACAAAATTACATGCAACTGTTGGCAACTGTTGGTCGGTTGGCGCATCGATTTTTCCGTGCGATTGGTGAGTTTAGAAAATCGCCAGTCTAACAGCAACACCACGTATCATACGTTTTCCAAATTTTACAGGAGAGCAAAAAAACTGTTTCTCGTACAGAAGGGTTCATGCGAGCAATCATTTGATGACTGCTAATATTTGTTTTACTTTAAAAAATAAATAAATCACTTTGACTAAAAATACCTGGTAAAGAGGATCCCAAGGATCCGGGTAAGAATATTCCCAACGGCACAGGAAGGTGCTCAGCAACCTCCAAGAGTCCATGATGACATACAACAGTGGCCATTGAGGGGGTCTCAGTCGGTCGCCGTTCGTTCCTCGTCCCGGGTCAGTATTTCGCAAAATTGAAGGCACAAAAACTTGAAAAGTTGTATCTATATTTTAAAGCATTTTAGAAATTTATTAGTGCACGGCCCTAGGGAATTGAAATACTGAAATATTGCCGCCGGAATCAACAAAATTGAACAATAATTGCCAGAGAAAATGGGAAAAAATGTTAATTCAGTCATTTTTTTCCCATAAAGTGTAGTTAACTTGAAATTTTCAAGGATTTTAGAAATTCATAGTGCGTGGGCCTTGGAGACATAAAAACTAAAAGATTGCCGCTGGAATCATCAAAATCGAACAATAATTTCTATAATATAAATATGGAAAAAACATGAGAAAACCCGTTTATTCAGCAGTTTTTAGGACGTCCCACAGTAAGACTTGGGCGTCCTTATGCAATCGATCTGGGGTGAAGTTGGACAACACTCAACAGAAAAAAAAAATAACCACACAGTAATCCGTTTTAGACCATTCTGAATCCAAATCCGCGAAAAAAAACCATAGGTGTATGTCTGTGTGTGTGTGTGTGTGTATGTGTGTATGTGTGTGTGTGTGTGACAAAATCTTGTGTCGTCTGCACAGGCCTTAGTACTCAACCGATTTTCCTGGTTCTTTTTTTGTTCGACGCGGAAAACTATCTAGTTGTGCACTACGTCGCCGGAATTTCGAATTTTGCCTTTTAAGGAGGGGAAAGGGGGGGTTAATGCTCAAAAAACGTGCGTTTTTGGGCATAATCTTGTGTCGTCTGCCCAGGCCTTAGTTCTCAACCGATTTTTGTGGTTCTTTTTTTCATCGACGCGAAAAACTATCTAGTTGTGCACCACGGCGCCGGAATTTTGAATTTTGCTTTTTAAGGGGGGGAAAGGGGGGGTTAATGCTTAAAAAACGTGCGTTTGCGGGGGTAATCTTGTAAAATCTTCCCAGGCCTCAATTTCCAACCGATTTGCGAGTTTCTTTTTTTGTTTGACTCAAATAACTTCCGAGTTGTACATGATTTTACCAGAGTACCAAAATTCGAAAGGAGAGGGGATGAGTGGGGGGATAATATTCATAAAATATCCGATTTTTCAATATTTCGGTTCCTTTACTGCTTACTAATTGTACCCAAGCTTTGAAATTGAGGAAAAATTCTCATTATACCTCCGGATTTTCATGAATTATTCTCTGTACAACCATGGAACTAATAGTGGTGCCACCATGGTGCCAGGACATGGTGCCATGACGCCATAAACCGCATATTTCGTGTTTTTTTTTGTGTTTCACCTTGAATACGGATGTGAACTTCGACGGACTGCCTACCAAAACTAACAGATGAAAGTTCAATGTTACGACGTATTTCCGCTTTGGTGCCAGACTGGCACCATTGTTGGCGTTGGGGAGGTGGTGGGGGGGGGGTGAACTCGAATTCGCATGTTGGGTATCGTAGGTCATGGATTTTAAAATGCTCTTCAGATTCGAGGCTCCCATGCTGCTAGAAATGTTAAGGTGGATAATGGAGCGGGGGGGGGGGGGGTCAGTATTTCTTGCCTAAAGTAATAAATAAATTACATCGAGTGAAACAGTTTTATCGCTTACCAACTGATTAAACTGATCTAATGCTTATCCAATGGGACGTCCCCTGGAATGCATGCATTACTAAACAATATGTTTTCAATTTTTCTTTGACAATTACTGTTTTAGGTACAACTTTTCAAGTTTTTGTGCATTTATCTTATCTTTCAGTTTTTGAAGGTTGTCATTATAAATCACCATTCAATTAAATAAACTAATCGTGGTAATTATAAATTATATTTCCTGTAAATCTCAAAATCATATTTTGGGCAAAAACTGTACTTTGATGACCAAACTTCGCGTTTGGTAATTTTTGGTCTGGATCTATTGAGCGCCAAGGTGTATGAATAGTTTCACTGATCCACTGAATAGTTTCACTGAATAGTTTCACTGATATTCAGATTTTATTTGTATGAAAGATACGATTAGGAAGTTAAGATTAGGAAAACGATCGACCATCTCCGCCGATCCCTTTCAAAATATTATCACCGGCTTAACAGTCATCTTCCACAAATGTTGAGCAGGAAATCAACTGATGGCTGTTCTGAATTCAAATTTATGTAGACAAATACAAAATTTGCCACTTTTTCAGAAACTTCCGCCACCATTGTAGTTCGCAGTGATGCAAAAAGCTACTCTCCACGGTTTAACAACAACTTACTCACCAACGAAATGACAAACCGAATGACTCACCAGCTCCCCAAACGACTCACTTCATGAATCAGGTGATAATTCCATTTTTACGTTCGTCCGGTCGCTTTTCAATTCGGCCGCCTTGCGTTAACAAGGCCATCCGATTTGCACTAAAAAAATCAACTTGCAGTTCATCATCAATCCTATAAAAGGGTCTGTCTCGTTCCGTAATAGGAAAGACCATGATTTCCCATCGAAATAACAACGTTATTGTTGCTACCTCTTATTATTTGTTACCTCGGAGGCTCTTCAAACAGCGCTCTAAACTAAGCATCTAAGTTTGATCGTTCACATTTTAGTACCTGCTGAACTAGTACTCATGATTTGATGGTCGATCGTGCGTCCTTGTGCCTATCGACAGAAATAACGTTATATGGTTGGGTGCTGCGAAGCTGACATTTGAACTGTTTGCTGCACCATTTCAAATTGGAACTGCGCGCCCACAGCAGACGTTTGAATTTTCGATAGTCTCATAATTAACGATCTCTTTCCTGATTTTTAGGACGTCCCACAGTAAGACTTGGGCGTCCTTATGCGATCGATCTGGGGTGATGTTGGACAACACTCAACAGAAAAAAAAAATAACCACACAGTAATCCGTTTTAGACCATTCTGAATCCAAATCCGCGAAAAAAAACCATAGGTGTATGTCTGTGTGTGTGTGTGTGTGTATGTGTGTGTGTGACAAAATCTTGTGTCGTCTGCACAGCCCTTAGTTCTCAACCGATTTTCCTGGTTCTTTTTTTGTTCGACGCGGAAAACTATCTAGTTGTGCACTACGTCGCCGGAATTTCGAATTTTGCCTTTTAAGGGGGGGAAAGGGGGGGGTTAATGCTCAAAAAACGTGCGTTTTTGGGCATAATCTTGTGTCGTCTGCCCAGGCCTTAATCCTCAACCGAGTTTCGTAGTCCTTTTCTTCTTCGACGCGAAAAACTATCTGGTTGTGCACTACGGCGTCGGAGTTTTGAATTTTGCTTTTTAAGAGGGGGAAAAGGGGGGATAATGCTTTAAAAACGTGCGTTTGCGGGGGTAATCTTGTAAAATCTGCCCAGGCCTCAATTTCCAACCGATTTGCGTGTTTCTTTTTTTGTTTGACTCAAATAACTTCCGAGTAGTACATGATTTTACCAGAGTACCAAAATTTTTAAGGGGAGGGGATGGGTGGGGGTATAATATTCACAAAATATCCGATTTTTCAATATTTCGGTTCCTTTACTGCTTACTAATTGTACCCAACCTTTGAAATTGAGGAAAAATTCTCATTTTACCTCTGGATTTTCATGAATTATTCTCTGTGCCACCATGGAACTAATAGTGGTGCCACCGTGGTGCCAGGACACCATAAACCGCATATTTCGTGGTTTTTTTTTGTGTTTCACCTTGAATACGGACGTTAACCTCGACGGATTGCCTATTAAAACTAATAGATGAAACTTCAATGTTAAGACGTATTTCCGCTTTGGTGCCAGACTGGCACCATTGCCCGGGGGGGGGGGGGGGAGGTGAACTCGAATTCGCATGTTGGGTATCGTAGATCATGGATTTTAAAATGCTCTTCAGATTCGAGGCTCCCACGCCGCTAGAAATGTTATGGTGGATAAGGGTGAGGTGGGGGGGGGTCACTATTTCTTGTCTAAAGTAATAAATAAATTACATCGAGTGAAACATTTTTATCGCTTACCAACTGGTTTTGTTTCACCTTGAATACAGATGTGAACTTCGACGAAACTGCATACTAAAACTATTAAGTAGTTGAAAGTTCAATGTTATGACGTATTTCCGCTTTGGTGCCAGCCCGGCACCATTGGTGTGGCGGGGGGGGGGGGGGTGAACTCGAATTCGCATGTTGGGTATCGTAGATCATGGATTTCAAAATGCTCATCAGATTCGAGGCTCCCAAGCCGATAGAAATGTTTTAGTGGATAGCGGTGAGGGGTGAGGGGGGGATCACTATTTCTTGTCTAAAATAATAAATAAATTACATCGATTGCAACTGTTTTGTCGCTTAACAGCTGGTTAAACTTATCTAATGCTTATCCAATGGGACGTCCCCTGGAATGCATGCATTACTAAACAATATGTTTATTACTAGTAGTAGCAGTAAAAGTAAAGTAAACAACCATTTCAGGTTGGATTTTCGATCTTGGATTCCTAAGGGAAGATCAGAATTTGCTCTGATGATTTCGCTCATGGCTCTGGGTTGGGACGAGTGGTAACTGCGACCGTCTTACCCGAAAATATGCCCCCGAGGCGAGCCCCGAACTCACGGCCCCTGCAACCGGTCCGAGTCTCGTCTCCAGAGTCACATGCCGCAGCTCGCTCGGCCACAGCTGAAGCCCTGACTATTATTACTATTTAGGTAGGTCTAGAATGTACTTGGAGCAGTTTCTACAGTTAATTTCATCATTTTATTGTATAAATTCAATGTCAATTCAATTCAATATTGTATAAATTCAATAACACAATGACTATTGTACCTTAAGGCCATGAGGGACGACAAGTGTGCCAGTGACAGGGAAGATGCCAATAGTTTTAACGCTTATCTCAGCTGTCGGTTGACCGATTCCAAAATTGCAAAGTGATCTGAGATCTCAACCGAACCAAAAGAAGCTTTAATTGCCAATTTTGCGTTATAAAAAATTAATTGATTAAATTTGAATGATTTTAGTTGATTTAATTGATTAATTTTTTTCCGTTTTCTAGGAATTAATCAATTTTTTTCAAAAACATGTTCAGCTCGGAGAAAAGTTCGTAACTTTCGAAGCAGAATCTTAATTACTTTCGATCCCGCCACCAACGCCATCTATTTATTGAGAGTCACACTAAGTGGCCGTCCACCATAGCCTTAAAAGTTAAGTATGTTTCCAATAAAATGACGGTTCTGAGTTAAAATTCACGAGGTCAACCTTTTTTGGTTTATTATTTTCAATAATGAACCTTTAGAATCGACCAAGAAAATAAGATTGTCAACCCTCCTCAAAATTTGTTGGTTTACATTTCAAAGTACATAGAATAAGGTGAGCCGAAAAACCGTTTTTGTTTGTTCCGTATTCTAATAGTGCAGAAAAGTTGCAAAATGGAGGGACATTTATTTAAAAATTTTTCTATCAAGCCTTCCATTCGCGCTAAGCCGTTGAAATTGAACAAAAACTGTAAAAATCGGTTGAAAAATAAAGGCCTAGCTCAAAAACTTTTGATATAAAAAGTTTTTTATATTTTGTTTTGTTTTTTCGCCAATTTAAAATAGTTTCGAATTTTTAGAATCGAATGAGACCCTCAGAGCTCTGTAGGACCAACCGTTCGCTCCCTATGAGAACTTAAGGGGGTCTCGGTCGGTCGCCGTTCGTTCCTTGTTCCGGGTCAGTATTTCCCTAATTGCAGGGGCTCAAATTTCAAAATTTTGCACCTAAATTTGAAATGTTCAAGGATTTTCGAAATCCATAAGTGCATCGACCTAGGGAATGCTAGAATCATCAAAATCGAACACTAATTGCCATAGAAATATGGGAAAACCGTTTATTCAGTTTGATTTTCCCCATATTCTTCTGGTATTGTTAAGAGAGGTTTATCAACGGCCTACTTGGTGACCACTAAGTCCTAAGTAATGTTCCTGTTGTTAGTCCACTAAGTGTTTCCATCTAAGTAATGTCCATTCCAACATCCACACGACCGTTAGGCGAATCTAAAGGTCATTGTATTTGCATATTTTTCCTAGTAAATAAAACGAGGACGTTACCCATCCCAAGATACTTTCCTATACCCTCTTTGCTATTCCTCTCTTGCTAAGTTCCAAATTATTTTCGCTTCTTCTTTTCGGTCTGACCGATTTTTTCCTTCGCGCTTTTTTATTTTCTTAACGGAGCGTCGGGAGGCCCCAACCGTCTCAGGCCTTGAATGAGAAGTTAAGCATGACGGAATCCTGGAGCAAGAAATGGTAGACATTGTTGCAACAAAGGCTGGCTGTGTCCGCCGCAATTGAAACGCACTCTTGGTTTCTACGATGAGACGCGCGGAGTGAGGAATTCTAACTATCTGTCCCAACCGAGGACCATAACTTGCTCCTGAAGATCTTCCTACTTTCATTTCACTTTTTTAAAGATTCACCATCAACGGTGGGAGTAGTTTGGATGTGGGCGGAAACGAATAATTAACCCCAGTAAATGAGTTCAGGATATAATTTCCTCAGAGGTTTTTCTTAGGCTCGTAAAGATGTATAGCTCAGGTTTTAGATGAAACCCCTATAGTTGTCCCTATTTGGGGAGTGGCTTACAGAATACAGAGTGAATAAGTAGGATACAAAAATTCGAGGAACTTTGAGGGGAACATCTCAATTCTACTAAACATTGAGTATGAGTACCTACACAAGCCAAAACGCTGAAAATTGATATACTTATTATTTTTTCTATATAGATCACTCGTCTGCAAAGAACATGGCTTTGCCATTGTCACACTGACCATAGGCACTATCAACCTGCTGCATAATCTCACCTTGAGAAGAGCATTATCACAAGCCAAAAATCTGCAACTTCGGGAAAACGAGTTTTAAGTTTTGCGTATTGCATATAGTTTTTCCTCAAGTTTTGAAAGAAGGAGGAGAGAATTTGAAAAAACCGATTTGAGTACTGTGACAACTCTGAGGAGAGCAGTGAAACAATTCACAAAATTATGTAATCCAGGAAACTACAACTAGAAGAGTTGCGTTACAACTCAAAAACGCTGCAAAATTACTACACAATGGTTTATTTTTTATATATAGGTAGATCACTCGTCTGCAAATAACACGGCTTTACCATTGTTACCACCAACCAACATGAATAAAAACATCGATCGCAAGTAGATATAAAAATAATAAACCAAAGTCGATGTGATTGGATCAAAAACAATTTTTGATCCAATCACATCGACTTTGGTTTAATTTAACTTAATTTAATTTTTTTATTTAATCACACAGCCTTTTTCGATTTAATCGCAAAAGGCTGTCCCATCGCATGTGACGCAAGGGAGAGAATTGTGGAGATAGATTCTCCCTCAAATTCTCGTATGGAGCAAAAGTTTTGTCCTACAGAGCTCCGCGTGGTTTCTAAAAATTCAATACTATCTCAAATTGATGGAATAACAATACCTTAATTTCTAAATTTTTTGAGTTTAGGCGTTTTCAAAATTTCAAAACTTAGAAGTGACCTACCGACCCCAAAAGCTTCGGGGCATAACTAAACCCCAAATGGAGCCTGTACACCAAATTTCATCAAAATCAGTCTATGGCAACCAAGGAAAGTGCTGCGTACGGCGGACGAACGGAAAATGTTTTATTCAATTTTCGGAAATTTTGAGGGAGACTTAAAAAAAAATTTCTTGGTCGATTCCAAAGGTTCATCATTGAAAATAATAAACCAAAATGGCACAGTCATTCATGTCCCACACATGTACCCCGACACAGGTAGGTAGAAGTGTAACTACCGCTCCCAAGCGATAACGATTGACACTAGGCTTGTAACGATACGATTTCCTTGTAGAGCTCGTCGAGATCTATCTTCCTTCAAGTTTAACTCAAAACTAAATATTTTGGACTAGTTACGCTGCTATTCTCAAGGTGCGATATCTTCACAATACATTTTATTTAGAAGAAATAAACGCTCCACACTCAATGCGAAGAAATATGGAGTTGTGAGAGCCTTCATTAAGAAATTTGATTACTGGTTGCGAAGGAGGCAAAACTGAGTACAACTTGAGGAGACGAACAACGATCGTATTGCGGTCAGCCTAAATTTAACGGAGATGAGGCCTCTTTTGCGATTCACAATTGTGTTTCTTAGAAATTGTAAGACCGGTTCGTCCTACAGAGCTGGTCCCTTTCGATTCTAAAAATTCAATACTATTTTAAATTTATGAAAACACAATACCTTTATAACAAAAGTTTCTCAGTTAAGGCGTTTTGAAAATTTCAGACCTTATTCTTCAACCCTTAGAAGTGACTGACATCAACCAAAAGCTTCGGGGCACAACTAGACCCCAAATGGAGCCCATATGCCAAATTTCATCAAAATCGGTCCATGGGACCAAATCGTTTGTTGGGTACCTACGGCGGTCGGCCAAATTTTATTACTGGTTGCTAAGGACGCAAAACTGAGTACAACTCGAACAGACGAACAGCGATTGTATTTTGATCGGCTAAAATTTCAACGGAGATTAGGCCTCATTTTGCGATTCCTACTCTCACTACCTTATTTTCATTTACATTTTTCTCCTAGATGCAGCCAGGTACAGCCAGGTACATGCAGCCAGACCACTATAGCAGCAGCAATATTGACTTCTTCTTCACACATCGTATAACTTCGTTTCTCAAGGGACACATGTTTGAAGAACAACCGATTTTATAAACAAGTTGAGCAACTCCAGGCAATTGATTGATCGGAGTTGCTCCTCAAAAATTGAACAACTCCGAGCAATTAATTGCTCAACTTTAAAAAAAAAAGAAAAGAGGGGAAAAAATCGGGATTGCCGGTTTTTTATCGCATCGAATTGCCGGGTTTCGGCAATCTTAGTTGCTTGTCTAAATGAAGCCAACAATCCAGAAGCCAACAAATTTAGAGGGGGAGGAAATTTCACATAAGATGCCAAGTGTTACAGATTCAACCAACCAACTCATATTCTCTAGCTGTCAAAGGAGACTAGCAAATGGACATTGTTATTTATTAGCATCTTTAGATCTAACTGGATTGTAATCAATTATTGGAACTTTTTCAAAACCATTTTTCTCCATCTAGTGCCTACTTTACTGCCAGACATAAATTTTACACATCCACGAAACAGGCTGATGAGACATCACGTCAATGGTCAGCAAGGTTAAGAAGTCTAGCAACGGATTGTAAGTTTGGAGCCGAAATTGAAATCGTCTTGAGGGATATATTCGTAACGGAATTTGAAAAAGGGGCTGTTGAAGATCGCTTGATGGAAGAGGATGCTTCCTTGACGACAGTGACAATTGCCGACATGGTCGATTTGGCTTCCCGGAAGCTACCTTAGCTACCTTAGCTGCTACCTTAGCTGCCCGTACTGACCGACACCGGGTTACAGTGAAGACGGAACCGACGGAAGAAATGCACTATCTCAAGAAGAAGAAAGATTTTCTCAAAAGAAGAAAGACTTTCTTCTTGAGATAGTGCATTTCTTCCGTCGGTTCCGTCTTCACTGTAACCTGGTGAAGGAAAACAACACTTAGTATTATCGAGGCCAAAGGGAGAAGTTCTTTGAAACGGGAGATGCCTTCTTAGCAAGAGACTATAGAGGTTCCCAAAAATGGGTAAAGGGGGCTATTTCTGAAATGCTAGGGCCACAAATGTATGCTGTCTTAACGGAAGATAACCTAAGCTGGAAAAGACATATTAATCAGTTACTTCCACACTCGAATTCCAAAAGCGATGAAATCTCTCCTATGCCATCATTAAAAGTGTGCTGCTATAATGGCCGACAGTTAAATGGAGACAGATTTATAATTCAATATGGTTGGTCAATTGGACAAGAGGTTCTTAAGAGCTAAAATAATAAGGCGATTAGGTTGAGACACAGTCTGATTTATTCTGGGCCATCCGGCCCTATTTATACCCCCTAGCTGGCTGGAGAAGGGGCACCTACTCCAGGCCAGTTGGGGGCGGTAGTGGGGACGCCCTGAGGCGTCCACCACACTTCCCCCCCCAGATACAAAATAATAATGAAAAAATGAAAAAAATATCTTGCTGTGGGGGGACAGTGGTTAAGGGCCGGAAGGCGCAGGCTGGAGGTCTCTGGCCGGCGATGCTGGCGGGTCGGGATAGCGGCGGCGATGCGGCGGAAGCGGCGACGGAAGGCGGCAGCGGATCGTGGCGGTGGTGCGGCAGGACCAGCGACGGCATGGCGGCACCAGCGGCGGCACGGCGGCAGCAGCGGCGGCACGGCGGCAGTAGCGGCGGCACACCAGCAGGGTGAGTATATATATGTTTTTTTTTTTTTTTTTTTTTTTTTTTTTTTTTTTTTTAGGAAAGGGTTGGAGAAGAATGGTGGAGGAGATATTTTTTTCCATCCATTTTTTTTGTATCTTTTTTTCTCCTTTATTTTATTTTAATTTATTTTTTTATGTTTTTTTTTTTTTTTTTTTTTTTTTTTTTTTTTTTTTTTTTTTTTTTTTTTTTTTTTTTTTTTATGTTTATTAAAGAAAAACGATATAAATACAATGTTAATTTTTAATTTTCAGCGGCGGGCTCGGCGTCGGGAGGCCGGACTGAGTGGGCGGCGGCGGCTGGGCGAGCGGCGGCGGCGAGGAATTATAACCGAAGACTTGGGGCGTGATTTCGGAGGCGGCGGTTTTGGAGATGTCGATCTCTGTGATGCGGCCCTCAAATCCGTGATGGGGGTGGGCGTGTATGGCGGCGGCGTCGGAGGTGAAGTCCGGATTGGTGTTTGCGTTGTGATTGAAGATGTCCGAGGCATGTGCCACCCATGAATGCAACAGTCCGCGCAGTCCCCTTTGTAGGGCGGAATTGAGAACGAGAGTGACGGTAGGGGCGGCCTCGGCGGATCCATCGCCGCGGTTATGGACATGATTTGTCGTGGGGGCAGCGGGAGTGGTTTGGTGGCCGACTCTTTTGATTGTGCCGTAGCCTCCGGTTTTTTTGATGAGCCGGGAGGCAGCGGTCTCGTCGGTTTTCGGACGGTGGGTAGGACGGCCGTTGCGGTGGTGCTCGAGAGGCGGGGAGGCGGCGGCGGAGGCGGTGGTGACGGCGTTAGCCTTAAATCGTTGCGCAATGTTTGGCTGCTCATCTCGGTATGAAGACGTTGCCGAGGAGAAATGACCAAGTGTGTGCGAAGAGGGGGAAGAAACAGTAGAAGGGGATCCGGCGATTTGAGCGTGTGTCGTTGCAGGTTTACATCTGTCCACGGAGATTTGTTTGTTTGCCCCCGAGTCGTCTTGATAAACAAGCGTCTTCCCGTCGTTGGACAGTATCGAAAAAGGACCGATGTAGGGGGGTGCAAGCTTCGTTCTGGGCGTGTCCACTCTGACGTAGACGTGAGTAGCGTTCCGCATTGAGGCCGGATAATAAGAGCGGGCGAAGTTCCGATAGGAATCATGAGATAGCGCTGGTATGTCGTTTGGTGTTAAGGGAGTGAAAATATCGCCGGGAAGGCGAGGGTTTAAATGAAACAAACGCTGAGCGGGAGAGAAACCATCTGATGAGGGCCGATTGCGTAGCCCGAGCATGATGGAGGGAAGGTCCCGAGCCCATGATGATGGGGATGAGGTGGACATGATGGCTTCTTGAAGGACTCTGTGCCAACGTTCGATGATTCCGTCGGCCTGTGGGTGATAAGCGTTTGTAGGCTTGTGAGTGATCCCATGTTGGCGGCAGAAATTCGCGAATTCATGAGACATGAATTGTGTTCCTCGATCGGTGGTGATATTGCGAGGGGCCCCGAAACGTGAAATCCATGAATTGAAAATGGCGCGGATGATGGTGGATGCCTGGATGTTACGGACGGGGACACATTCGGTCCATCCTGTGCCTCTGTCGATCATTGTTAGGCAGAATTTGAAATTGTCGCTTCTGGGAAGGGGCCCGAGAATGTCTGCGTGGATGTGAAGTAGCGGTTCGATGTCGTTAAAGCGGCCGAGTGGGGCGCGAATATGTCGCGTCACTTTTGCGCGATTACAGGAAGGGCAGGCGCGTGTCATGGTTTTTACGGAAGTCAACATGTTCGGCCAGAAGAATCGTCCGCGTAGGAGTGCCGTGGTTGCTTTGATGCCCGGGTGTGACAAGCCGTGAATCATGTTGAAAATGTCAGGGCGAAGTGTAGAAGGTATGTAAGGTCGGGGCGACGAATCTGACATGTCGCAGAGGAGAGTAATTCCGTCCCGAGTGACCGGCGTGAGATTCATGTTCTCTATGTGTGGGTCATTAAGTTGGGGCATCACGGATGGCCGTGGGAGGTACGATGGAGACGGCCGATGTGTGGTTGATTCGCGAGAAGAGGTCCGCTGAAAGGTTAGAGGCTCCGGGACGATATATTATGTCGGAAGTAAACTCAGAGATGAAGCGCAGATGACGAAGTCGGATGGGCGGCATGGTGTCTGTAAGCGAGGTCAACGCCGTAGTGAGGGGTTTGTGATCCGTGGAGATCGTAAGTGGTCGACCCTCGATGGTTTGGCGGAAATGGATGATCGCTAAGTATATTGCGAGAAGTTCTTTGTCGAACGTTGAATAGTTCCGCTGTGCGGGAGAGAGAGCTTTGCTAAAGAATCCGAGAGGGAACAGTGTTCCGTTGTGTTGGTAATGTAGGGCAGCTCCAACGGCAAAATTAGATGCATCGGTATGGAGGATGAGTTGAGCGGACGGATGAGGATGAGCTAGCTGGACGGATGATTCGAGGAGTTGCTTAGCTTTTTCGAAATGATGGAGAGCGTCCGGAGGCCATGAAATTGGGCGCTTGTCGTTTTTTCTCGGATTTGATGGCAGTAGCTTTGTGAGGTGCATTAACGAGTGCGCGGCGTGAGGTATAGCCCTGCGGTAGAAATTGATGAGCCCGAGGAACGTACGGAGATCGTTTACTGACTGAGGAAGAGGAAAGTTCCGGATGAGCGCAGTTTTCGATGGTAGAGGTTTGATGCCATCTTTGTCCACCAAATGTCCTAGGAACTTGACTTGGCTCCGGGCGAGTTGACACTTGGCCTTGTTGATTGAAAGCCCGAAGGAAGCGAGGACATGAAGTAAGCGAGATACGTGGTGGAAGTGCGTTTCGGCATCCGGCGATCCAATCAAAATGTCGTCTAAGTAGACGTATGCGAACGGGAGATCTCGGAGTATAAAATCCATGTAGCGTTGCCATGTCTGCGGGGCGTTTCGTAGGCCGTAGTTCATTCTTGTGAATTCGTAGAGTCCAAATGGTGTCAGGATAGCAGTTTTTTTAATGTCCTCGGGTGCTATACGGCAGTGAAAGAAGGCTCTCGATAAGTCGAATGTTGAGAAAATGGTGGAACCATGCAGTGCGAGTGTGAAATCATGCAGGTGGCCGATCGGGTAGCGGTCCGGAGTTGTAGCTCGGTTGAGGTCCCTGTAGTCTCCGACGGGTCGAATATCCCCATTTTGTTTGAGAACTACGTGGAGTGGGCTTGACCAAGGTGAATTGGAAGGGCGGACGATGCCGGAGCGCAGCATTTCGTTGAAATGGGCCTTTGTTTGGTTGTAGAGGTGCGGAGCCAATCTACGTTGTTTTGCATGGCAGGGAGGACCGGTGGTCACGATGTGATGATAGACGGGCGCCGATTTTGGATGCAATGAGGGTTCATAGGCGTCTAGTAGACGTTGGAAGCGAGGTGGAGCGCAGGCAGCGGAGCAGTAGGACTCCTGTGGTGAAGCGATGAGACAGTGGCCGGGAAGAAACGACTGGGAGGCTGAATCAATGAGCCGGAGGTTTTGAAGGTCTACGAGGAGGCCATAGTGGCTGAGGAAATCGGCTCCCAAGATGGCTGTGCTGACGTTGGCGACTGTGAAGGTCCATTCGTACGGAGGTAACTTGGGAAGATGGACGGTCGCAGTTTGAGAGCCGTAGGTCGTAATCTTGGAGCCATTGGCGGCCAGTAGCGTGGAAGATGGAGTCTCTCGGCGGCGGTTCAAATGGTTGTTGGGTAAAATGGAGAGATCGCTTCCCGTGTCGACTAAGAAGTCGTAATTTGAGCGTTTGCATTTGATGAACAGGCGTTGGTGGTTGGGTCGGTTATGCACAGTCGTTACCACCTTGGCGACCGTGCGTTTGCGTTTCCCGTTGGCAAGTGTTGTCTCCAGGAGCATGGTGATTGGCAGTATATCGCGGTAGGACCCCATCTTTGATGTAGTAGCAGTATGGTGAGCGCCGGTCTGGGGGTACTGTTGTTCTCGCTGTTGCGGCATGATGCGACGGCGTGCGAAGTTTCGTGGTCGCGAGGAGGGCATCTGTGATGAACGTTGTCGCGAGGGAGGCATCTGTGAAGGTTTTTGAAGGTGCGTGTTCTGTTAGCAGCACTGGCTATGTGTGTAGCGTCGTCGGCTGAGTCTCCATTGTCGTCGGAGGAGTAGGTAGAAGTGGACTGCAGTGCAGTGGCGGCCGTAGAGGACGAGTTGTCCCGAAGGGGCAGTAGGCGGTCGGCGATGGCGGCCAGTTTGTCGATGTCCGTTTCGGTCGAGACGGCGACATTTAGAGCGGATGTCAGGAGGAAGTGCCCGGAGGAATATGGAGCGAAGTATGGAGGCCGGTGTGTCAGTAGGTAGCTTTCTGCGAAGCAGGCGTGCGTGTGCGGCAGCCGTAGATCCGTCCAGCGAGTTGTTCTGAAGGATTGAAGAGAGGTCCGATCCGTCACGAGGTCCGTGAGCTTGTAGGAGTCGGTCGCAGAGAGAAGTGAAGGCGGTAGGTGAATTTGCGTCGATGTCCGCCACTAGTTCTGCTGTTTTTGACGTCCAAGGCGAGGAAGGCTCTCCGAAATTGCTCGGGTTCTGTTTTGAGGTCCTCGTTGGCGCACGCGAGTCGAACCTGGGCATCCATACTGATGGAAGCGAAGGGTCATATTTCGGAAGCTTGGTAGGTGCAGCCATGATGATTGTTTGCGGAGTTGGGGCCGGTGGCGGCCGCGGGTTCTGTCGGGAGCGGGTCGTAATGATGGCGCCTCTACCCCTCTATTAATTTTTTTAAAAAATGTTCGAGGAGGTAGGGTAATCTACGAAGTTCGACAGACGAGGCTCGATGTTGGCCGTGAAAAATGGCGTAATGATGGCACCTCTATTCCTCTAATAAATTTTAGAAAAAATTGTTCGAGGAAAATAGAGTGTTCTTCGAAGGTCGGCAGCCGAGACTTGAAGTTGGCCGTGCAAGATGGCGGAATGATGGCGCCTCTATTCCTCTAATAATTTTTTTAAAAATTTTCGAGGAATGAGAGGGTGATCTTCGATGCAGTGATAACGGGAGAATGGCAGCCGATGGTCGATCCTTCGATGGAGGAGAATGGCGGCTGATGGTCGATCCTTCGATGGCGGAGAAATGGCAGCTGAAGGTCGAGGTGAGCCGAAGTGGAGACCAGAAGAGAAGAGAAGTGATCCCGAAGCTGATGGGCAGTGGTCTGCAATTAATCAACGGCGAATTTCTCGTTAAATAGCTGAGATTCGTGGAAGGGGGGCCGAGAGTTTCCCGGAAGAGAGGGGATTCCCTGTCGAGCTTAGACGGGCGCGGCGGGGGCTGACGTAACGTGAACAGCTGTGAGGCGCCAGGTAGAAGGAGAGCGGGCCTCGTGGGGGGGTCGCCGCGAGGAGGGGGGTTCCCGTTCACTCTCGTCCGGCGGTCAATCAATGAATGAGTGACAGATCGATTCTGAGAGCCCCAAATGCGAGTTCCGATTCGCGGCGTCCTTAAGCAAATGGAGCTGAATGGCGGTTTAGGATGGTCGCAGTGCGACGTGTCCGGAGCGTCGTAAACACGGGATCTCGACGGACGATGATGGCTGCACAAGATGGGTGTATTAAAAATGTCGCTGTGCGACTGATGGCCGGTTCCGGAGCGTCTCTGTGAGGTATCTCGACGGAAGGCGAATGGAGGGCACGGAAAATGTCGTCGTGCTACTGATGGCCGGTTCCGGAGCGTCTCTGTGAGGTATCTCGACGGAAGGCGAATGGAGGGCACGGAAAATGTCCGTCGTGCTGATGGTGGCCGGTCCGGACCGTCCACCACACTGCAA